>BQNB010171661.1:0-13540 GCA_026074375.1 Tanacetum coccineum
GTGTATTTATTATTAATACGTAAACACCTTGTAAACTTAAAACTATATAGTCGTACATCTTCCCAAGAGCAAACGAGGAAAACGAATACAATAAATGTGTACATCACCACACAAGTGTTAACAGTATATATATAAATTAGCAAATTATTGTAGTTTATACATGAAGTTGTTAGCCTAAACCTGTAGACTAAGACTGGCCATATTAACTTAGGTATTTGACGGTGCGATTTACTTACCATACTTGGGTATATTACCATTCACAGAGGACTACTTACTAAGGTGAGTTCATAGCCTCATGTTTTACTATATCAATGATTTATAACTTTTGAGGTGAGATACATGCATTGTTATACAAAATGGACGCAAGTGTACATTTTATCATGATTACGTGTTTGTCTAAGTAGCAATAACCCATCTGAGCCCATTATCATGAACTGTCAATTACTTGTTGTGAGCGCGAATGTTATAAATAGATCTATTTAGGATTGACATCCCCATCCGGGTGAGTAGCTCTCACTGGTGTCACGGAGTGAACCAATGGATGTATACCATGTCAGATTTAGGATGTTTAGGGTTGAACATCATCAAGTGCAATGTGGCAATATTTATATTGCATTCATACATGTCGAGCTTCAATGTCATGAACTTAAGGAAACGTAAATACATTTTGTGATGGGTGTACAGGTTGCATAATCATGGGGAAATCTTGCGGTCCTACATTATATTTACATAAACCTATGAATTCACCAACTTTATGCTGACGTTTTAAAGCATGTTTTCTTAGGTCAATGAGGCACGAGGTGCTAAGGATACATTGGGGATACTCTTTTGGGGAGTCATGCATAAAAGATTTGGAGTCATTACATCTAGGGATATTTGTTTTGATCTAAAATACTTGTCATCAAATGTTGAACAATTTAAGCCGTTGTGCTTTGTATCAAACAATTTCAATAAATCCAATGTATCGTATTTTTAAACGACTCTTTTAGAGGTTGTTCTCATATCTTGTGCTATTGATCTATGAAGTAATGCTCCCGAACACATTATTCCGCTGCGACCCTATTTAGGGGTGTTAGAGCGATGAAAAATACGATATAGCCAAATGAGGATACATTACGCAAAATAAGTAAGGCAATATGAGATTATTACTTACATAATATAATATTATAATTATCCTATATATAAGGCAACGATAGGAACACGTAAGGGCACATATAATTCACGTATGGATCACATACTGGTTATAAACTAGACCTAGTTTTTCTACCTGGTTCACTATAACCTTGGCTTTGGATATCAATCTGTCACACCCCCAAACAGGGTCCCGTCGGAATAGATAACCGGGGGCGTGACTTGTCATGGATATCACAAACACAAGGTACAAGAACGACCTCTAAAGGGTACGTTTAAAATTCATACTTGTTACATTAATAAAATAGATTGTTTTACATTCAACCCAAAAGAAGTTTCAATGATTTGCGGAAGCAAAATAAAAGTTTGATAAATTAATAACAAGCATGATTAAATAGAAGTCTTGGAAATGGTAGACACATATAGCAATTTGACTTCAAATAACACCTTGAGCGAATATCCAACCTAAACACCTGAAAACATTGCTTAAACGTCAACAAAAGTTGGTGAATAATGCAATAGTGTGGACCACAAGCTATAAAACGTATGTGACTATTATAACATATACAATATCACATAAAAAGAGTGTTTACGCTGCACGAAGCTCATGATACCGAGGCTCAATAAGTATGTAGCATATAATCATGTCAGTTGAAACATGCCCTAACAGGTGTCCAAACCAAAGACCACCAAACTGAATTCGACATGACATACATCTGTTTGTTTGGTCCCTCTGATACAAGTAAGCGCTACTTACCCGGATGGGGGTTATTAGCCCTAATAGATCTATTTATCCAGTCGCGCTAACTCAACCAGTACGGTCGGTCAAGAGATTAACGGTTCATGATAGTTCGGGTAGATAGTTGTTTAAACGCAAACTTAGGCAACACGTATACAAGTAAGATTAGGGTAAAACACTTGTGTCCAGTTAAAAAAAAAACAATGTTCTCACCCTAAAGTTAGAAAACGTAAGAAAAAGTAGGTAAAAGTATGGGGCTATGAACTCACCTTAACTGGTGAGGTAAAGTAGCAAGATAGAATGATCACGCAGTGTTGCACAATTGTGCTCGGTCACGACCTAATAATAAGGTTTTGGTTTAGAATCAATACGGTGTGAAATGATGTAGATGCATAAGAGTTTTCAAGCGTAGTTGTACTATTGATTTGAGAAAGGTTTTAGTATCATTGGTTGTGTGGTGGTTGTAATGATTTGACTCGATAAAATACCTTATGTTTTTAGTACGTATACATATATAATATAAGAGAAGTAAATAAGAATGAATAAGTTTCGGCGGTTTACCCGATACCCCAAATTAACTATCTAGGACATCTTTGATATAAGTGTCTTCATATTTTTAATTTACGTAGTAAGTAATAGAAGTTTTATTTTCATAAAAATTTATAAAGATATGTTTTTCGTCTTTTAGTTGGGTATTAAAATAATAATATTTTATTATTTTATCTTTTGTCGTTATTAAGGAAAAATACTTATTGAGTTGTATAAAAGTAGGTATTTTAGTTTATTTATCAAGTTAAAGTATAATAATTATTTATAAATTATAAAATAATATGATTTCGTCTTTTAGTCGAGTTTTAAGAAAATAAGTTTTTCAAAATATTTCTAAGTGTAAAGTTTTTACAAAATTTCGGCATATATTCGTTTTCCAAAGTCATAGACTTTATCCAAAAACCATTTTCAAAATATATTTCGCATTTCCCGACTAACGCCAAATCTGTACGTTTATTTCAATACTCTCTCCAACAATTTATTTTCTACAACAAGTTTATATAGTCAAAAACGCTTAATATATAAATAAGTTACGTAAGTAAACAAGTTATAACATTAATAAGCCAACGTATAAGTTTAAAAATAAGCAATAAACCTTAACCAAAATAAGCCGAAAACTAAACGTGCCCTTATTGGGATTTTAGGCCCAATAAGCCTAAACGAAAGATTAAAAATGCAATAAGCCCAAAAATAGTTCAATAAGCATACGAATACGAAAATAAGCTTTTAGCTTACCAAATAAGCTATAATAAGCTACCCAAATAAGCCAGGCCATGGGCTTGATGGCCACAGTTTAGGCTTGAGGTTGGGCCGAGGCCCACAAAACCAACCAAACAAGAGTGGGGCTTATTTATTAAGCCCGTTAAGCTCAAAACCTTACTAGTTAATCCATGAAAATAAGCTAAGAAAATAAGACGAATCTTGGATAAGCTTAAAGTTCAAACCTTTTTGGTTTCTTTTTGGTTCGAAAGGCATATAAGTCTAAATAAGCTCTTCGAGCTTATTAATAAGCCGAAAATAAGCATTAAGCACTTTGGAAAAAAGATTTCTTTTTGACAAAATAACCACAACAACTCAACTATACTTTCCCTTATTTCTTTTTATAAATTTTCGAAACATATACAAAACCTTTTAAGGTTTTATAAATTTTAAAGCTTTGATTTTTACAAAAATACTTGTACAACTAGCTTATTCATATGATAAGATCAAAGGAAGTGCAAGAAATTTTTAGAAAAGATGAACTTACGAAGAAGATGGATTAGAAAGAGATTAGAGGCTAACGAACACCCAAAATGATGCTTAAAATACCCAAAATAACTATAAGAATCAACCCCAAATAAACTCTAGCTTCCAAAATCTTGATCAAAGGTGGAAAAATGTGTGTTTGTATGTGTGATTTGCGTCGAACGAAACAAGAGAGGGAGACAGGATAGATTTTTGTGATGTGTGTTTTTCTTGAGAGAGAATATAACTTGGTGAATGAAAGAATGGGATGCACCTAGACAATTTAACCTTGATTTCAAATAAATGAAATCATAGGATGTTTAATATCTAGGGGACATGCTTAGCAAAATTTTAAGGGGATTGTTGGTGTTGTGTGTGTGGGGCATCGACAACAAGGACACAAGAAGGGGGGGAAGGTTGGAACTTTTGATCATGCCATATGGAATCCTAAGACCCTTAGATATTTATTTCATACTTATGATATTTTTAAATGTCGTTTACGGTATACGCGAAAACTGAAAAACCCGACAACTATCAAAAGATTGCGTTAAATAGCAAGCCGGAACGCATTCGGTAACGATTCTTAGTTACGCACGGGTAAACTTCATATTTAAGCACAATAATTAACACGTAATTATTAAAAGTCACCTAATGCACGAAAGTCAACGAAAATAATTTGAAATTTTTTATGGTGTGTTACACAAATGGAACCCTAAAAGTCTTCGGTGGTTCTTACATATTACTCTCTTCGTTTTAAATTTATTGTTCACATTTTCCCAATTTAATTATCCAATTTCCAAATATAGAGAGGATGTTTAAATGATGTTTAACATATTACCCTCACTTGAGGTTAAAATTTCAAACTTTAAAGAAGTTAAAATTTAATTAGTAAAACTTTCATTCTGAATAAATAAGAAGTTGTAATAATTATGTTCTTATTAAATTATGTGCTTTTTATCTTAAAATATTAATTTGAGACGGAAAGAGTATAATTTTGCTGATGCCGACTCGGCTATTAAACAGGGTAATCACAACATTAAGCTGTTAGGCACAAAATCAAGGTAGAAAACGGTTTAAGTAATTTTTTTTTGAATTAATGTGGGTTCTTTGTCAATGGATTCTCTTTTTCTTATTTTTTATATTACATACACTCATAACCAAACCTGAAACCGTTTGCTAGTAATGGATTGAATATTGATGTGTGACTTATTGTTGACAGATTTTGACACGGCCCACATTTAAAATTTAATAAGTAGATTTAATCTGTTTACTGTTGCTATGTTGATATTAAATAAAGATAGTTTTGATTGTTGGTATGTTGAGGTTGCGAGATCATTTTGGTTGTGGATATTGTAAGGTCATGTGTTGGTTTTGGTTGCGGATACAGTAAAGTTGTGAGAAGTGTAGGTCGTGGGTACAGTGAAGTCGTGAAAATTGTTCGATCAGAGGAGATGAGGAGGTTGTGAGGTAAGGTGGTCAGATCGTGCTTTTTAGTTGAGGTTTTAATTAGGGGGTATTTTTACATAGTGGGGTGTTGTTCTCTTCAATCTACCATCTTTGCTATTCGGAGTGATGCAACTTGGTCATATCGTGTGTTGAACTGTTTGCTTTGAGTTATGTTTCATGTGCGAGGTCGTGTGTCATGGTCAGTTTCAACAAGTGTCATACTTTCTACTAGGTGTTTACCCTTAGTGTCACTGTGTTTGGTAGGTTTGGTGTGTCGGAGTTGTGGCTCGGTATGTTAGATATTCTCTTTATGATACCGTTATTTGATCCGAGTGTAGGTGTTGGTCATCGAGTCGGTTGATTGGTGTAACCTGTTCGATTTGTTATGTTGGTGTCGTTGTAAGTTTAGCATCTTGCTAGCTTATTTTTATAATATATTGCCTTTCTACAAAAATAAATAAAGAGTTTTATAGCAATATGTTATTTATTATAGAGCTTAAAGTGACATAGTGGTAGTTGTTGGAAGCACAAGAACTTATATCTTTTTTTGGAAGTTTATCTTGATAGAATCTCACTATACGACTCACATTGCTGCAATAACTTAGCTACCTTAAGCTTTTTAGACCTACGGTGATAGATGTTTTAGTGATTAAAATACGTCACCAAATCTAAGTTTTTAGTGACATTCTCTAAAAATTGTGGGTAAAAGGTTACATCTTTGATATTTGATGACACTTTTTATGAACAAAATGTGTCTTAAAAGGCATGTATCGTCACATTTTTTTCTCACTATAAATAGAGTTTTACATATTGTATTTCTACCTAGATGTGCACAAAGCCCGGGCCAAAAAAACCTAGGCTTTTATAGCTTACAAAAGTTCGGGCCTAAAAAAGCTCGGCCCGGGCTAAGTCCGGGCCCTAACCAAAATATTAGGCTTATTTCGGCCCTAACAGGCCGAATTAGGCCGGGCTGGGCTTAACTCGGCCCAGACTCGGGCTTTTTTATATATTTGTAAATAATATTATATTTATCATATATAAAATTTTTGATTAACATTTGTAAATACATCACTACAATTTTATAAAACAAAGTTACATATTATAAAGAAAAAACATTAATTGCATAAACAACTCTCTAGCAACAAAGTAAAAACATTCAATTCGATATAAAAAAGCACATTAATTATAAAAAAGCACATTCATCGTCATTTAGTACTTGTTTGTTTAGTACTCTTCATCTTTGTCATATTCGTTGATATTGTCTAGACGTTGATTGTTTACTTCACTTGGGCTTGGATCTCTACTCCCTTCATCTTCAATAATGTCATCTTCTATCTCAACGAGTGAATCTTCCAATGACGTTTTGTCTTGTCACTTTACACTATCAAAGTAATCTTTCAAGCAAATGCACATCTCTATTGATTGGTTTGAAAGACTCGTCCTCCTTATGCTTAAAATCCTACCGCTTAGTGAAAAACAAGATTCCGAAGCTACGGCTGAAGCTTGAACTGTTAGTATATCTCATGCCATGGCGGACAAAATTAGATATTATAAAGATTTTTCTTTCCACCATGCCAAGATATCAAAAGACTCAAAACTAGAAACATTCATAAAGTATAAAAATTGGTTGCTTTGTACCGACCAAATTCATCTAAAGTAGAAGTCAATGATTTGGTTTCTTTTGTTGTCATTAAGTCGAAAAATATCCCATTTGTCTTTTTGGAAGATCCACTATTTGTGTTTTCATTTCTACTATGGTAAGACTCGCCCGTGTTGTTATATTTTTCCTCATAAATCTCATACAATGCTTTAAAATTATTTTCAAAATATTGTGTGTTGAAGTTGTAGAACTGTAAAAGGGGCGGGGAGGGGGGTGAATACGGTTTTCTTGACTTCTTTGAAGTTTATAAAATTTCAAGTCTCGAAAGAACCGAATGGTGTGATGATCTACTTAGCAAAAAACAATAAGTAGATGGAGATAGAGAGAGAGAAAGACACCATGATATATACTGGTTCGAGAAGAGGGGTTTAGTCCTTCCGTACGTCCAGTTGCGAATCCACGACACGTCGACACCTATACTATAATCCTTATGGTGTGCTATAAACCGTATTACAATTTAACTCCACCGATATGCACAAAGATCGACACTCACAAAAAAGAGTTACTACCTATGGTATTTCACCCGTAGAATCCACACTTAAGAACTCATGATTCAACTTAACCTATAAACTCTTTAGACTTCCCCTTAGAAGCTTACTAAACCCCAACTAGATCCCCAATGATCTAGGCTTGATCTCTCAGATTCAAGACTTCCCTTACAACTCGATTGAATGAAAGATATATAGTTGAACCAAGTCGTAACCTAACCTAGAGACTCGATTCTAATATAAAGGGTATAGAAAGAAGACCCTCGACAAAACACATAAGTATGAATTAGGTAATTCTATGGCTCTCTTGCGGAGATGTGTTCACTTTAATAGAATGATAAGATGAGAAAAGAAAGGAAAGAATATTTGCAAGAGGTGAGGAATACAAAGGCCAAGGGTGGGTATTATAGGCCAAAGATCCCAAATTTGCAAAAATAATTTGTGTCTGGCTCGCTGCCCACGCGTCAGTGCGCCAGATTCCCTAATTATTTTTGGGTTAATGATCACTTTGCCAATAAGAGTGAAATCAAAGGATTGATTTGGGTTAATGATCACTTTGCCAATAAAAGATAAAAGAGTGGGCAAACATGATTATGGGATGGTTGAAGAAGGGAATGTTTAGAGTGTGTGGAAGATATAATCATTTGTTGGGTAAGAAGGGTTAAACAAATAATGTGATAACCGATGATTTTTCCTAAGTTGTAGTGTTCTATAATACTATGACTTTATATTTTCATATTACTATCTCTTTGAAATTCTATAGCACAACTCAGATTTTGACTTTTGTTGACTTTTACTGTATGTAAAATAGTTACAGAGTAACCGACTGTCAACCAACAATTTTCTACAATAATAAATCATTTTTATTTCAAATTATCACTGTCTAAACATTTACTTTTGCATTGGCCATTTGCTGGGAAACCTTCTCGCGCACAACGAAAAAGGTCACACAATGCGTACCGGCACGATAATAACTAAAATTTCATTTAAATTACTTAATTATACACTTATAAACTTAACTTTTATAAAACATTTCATGATTTATAAGAAACTTGCTTAAAACGAGAAAGACGGGTTTACGTATACATTTAACGGAACAAGAAAACTACACAAAAATTCAAATTATAAAAACTTGGGATTCCCTTGTCCTTGCCACCCCATAACCGGCCTCATGGCCCTCAAGCACACAAACCATGCACCAAAAATGTTGGATCAATGATTTGGACATATATGATCTTTGTTTTAACACATAACACATAGTACTCACACCAAAACACACACACATCAAAAATCCTCTCTTCTCCTTTCTTCCTTGTTCGACCGACTACACACACACCAAAATCATACATTTTTGTTATCTTGTCTCAAGACTTTGGAAGCTTAGACACGTTCGGTTTTGGTTCTAGTGATCATTGGGTAAATAAAACAACGTTTGGGTTGTTTGGTTAGCTCTAATCTCCTCCTAAAACCCTTATTTATAAGTCTTCATTTTCTTAATCTTGTACTTTTATGCTTATAATCATGCATAAACACTAGTTGTACAAACATTTTTCTAAAAATCTAAACTTTAAAAGTTACAAAATCATAAAATGGATATGCTTTGGTTCGAAAAAAATTAAAAGAAAGCATAATGAAAGTATCATGGTTATATTATGGTTGTGTTGGTGAAATAAAACTTTTGGTCATAAGAGCTTATAGCTTATTTTGGCTTATTAAAAAGCACATGAGTGCTTATTAGGGCTTATTGTGTCTCGGCATGAAAAGGAAAACAAAGAAAAGTTGTTTTAGTCCTTTAAAACTCCCAGTTTACTTTTCCTAGCTTATTTCGTGGTTTATTTTGAAAACAAAAAAAGGTTTTAAGCTTATTTAGCTTATTAATAAGCTATTTGAAGCTTATTTGGGCTTCACGAACCTCGGCCCAAAACACAAGCCCAAACCGTGAGCTTAATAAATGGTTACACGGTTTTGGCTTATTTTTATAGCCTATATTGTAGCTTATTTTGGTACTAAATGTTGCTTAATTTGTTATTAAATAGCTTAAATGGATTTTCATACTAGGGCTTATTGTATTTTTTAAATTTGTTGAAACTATGCCGTTCCAAACGGCACAACAAGGCCTAGTGTTATCCGGCTTAATATTCGGTTTTTGGTTTGAACTTATTTTGATAAAATAGGTGACCTTTTTTTTTTTTTTAAAAATTCTTGATTATATAGCTTATTTGAGCTCAATATTGGGCTTAAGACCCTTCTGTGTTGTTCCTTTTTTGAACTTAATGGACCGAAATGCCCATCTAGGGCCCTACGGCTTATGAGCCATTCGGCTTATTTAATAATTCAGCTTATTTATACGGAGTTGTTTTCAACTTATTGATTAAGGGCTAAATAATTGATTAGTAACAAGCTAAAACATTTAACTTATAATTTGACTAACTAGTTGGACCTTAATTGGACTTAAGATTTGGTTTTAGTAGACTCGAAAATGGCCTAAATTACAATGGACTATTAACGGGCCATAAGGCCCAATAGTTAATAAACGTATTTTAAGCTTGACGTATAAGCTTATATATATCATACAACTTATTTTCACATGTAGCTTATTCGTATTATCTTAAGTATTCCGACTTAGTAAACTAAATGGATACTTTGGTTACGTATATTCGGGCTAACTAGTAAACTTGTATTGGGCTAAACTTATGGGCTAAAAACTTAACTAGCGATTTGGGTTAACATTGGGCTATTTGGCCCAATAAGTGAAAACAAGTGAATTTGGACTTCCAAAACGAATTATTGATCGACTTATGGAATTCCGACTTATATAGGCTTCGAATAGTTAAAATAGTAATTTGAAACGCGTGTTGATAAAATGTAGCGAAAACGTGGTGATTTAGCATGTTGTCGGGAAATGATTAATTTGTGGAAAAAGTGTTTTGATAAAGTCTATAACGTTAGAAAGTGACTATAAATGAATAGGTCAGCCCGAATTTTATAAATATATTATACTTAGAAAACGTTTTATATAAACTTATTTTCTTAAACCCCGACAAAAAGACAATATAATAAAATATTATTTTAATAACCGACTAAAAGACGAAAAATATAAATTTTATGTAAAACTTCTATTTTTTAATATGTGTGTCTAGAACATTGTTGTCACTTGTATCGAGAACGTCTTACCTAGATAACTTGAGGATTGGGTAAATTGCCTGAATATGTTTAATTCTTATTTATTTAATTCTTATTTATTTGATTCTTATTTATTTAATTCTTATTTATTTGATTCCTATTCAGTTAATTCTTATTTATTTAATTCTTATTTATTTAATTCTTATTTATTTAATCCTTATTCAGTTAATTCTTATTTATTTATTTCCCGTTTACTTATTTCTTATTTACTCATCGTTCAATTAATCTTTATTTACTTACCTTACTATTTAGTCCTGGATTTTCTAGTTATTTTCTTATATATATAGCGTACTTTGACATAAGTTCATCGAGTCAAACTTATCAACCACCACACAAACAATAATACGAAACCTTTTATATAAATAATACAAATCCTTTTTCAAACTCATATGCATCATTTCATTCTTATATAGCACGTCTTTAAAATAAAACTTTATCAATAGGTCATGGCCGGGCACCGTTGCACGTTATTCAGTGACCATCTATTTTCAGCTACTTTCATCCTTACCTAAGGTGAGTTCTCGTAGCCCTAGGATTAAACTATTTTCCTTGGGGGAAAATGATACTCAAATCTTTTCAAACTATTTTACTTATCTGCTAAACTATTTCTACGCTTTTAGACAATGCTATGTGCCTATAATTGTGTATGTGAATGCTGCTGTATATTTTCATGCATGCTATTTGGATTTCTTCATAATACTACTTAGCCGACTGTGTAGCTCCAGCTGGTAGGCCATAGGTTTGGAAATCTAAAAGTGCTTGGGCCACTATTGACTTGTTGAATTGACTGAATTGCTATGATACGATATGATTTGAAATGTTGTTGATGGAATACTATCTATACTGCTTGCACACCGTTATTGTATTGCAATTTTGTCCCACTCTAAATTCTGGCACACCAAATGGGTTTACACTCTAAACCTACGAAATTACCAACTTTATGTTGACCTTTTCGAGTATCATTTTCAGGTGATCAGCAACTACAATTTAAAGGTACTTGAAATCAAAGTTATCCATTGGCCAAGACGTTTTCTAAAGACAAATGTTTTCTTCCATCAAAAATTGTATCTTATGTAACATTGTAATTTAAATTCCTTTTCTTGTAACTAAATATGGTGAAATCTACTATGTTATGCGATGTCTTCGAAACGTCGCACCTTGTGTTTCTGCTCTTAGCGAGGTGTGAAAAATGATTAGGAAGAATGTGTTGTAGAAAGTATGGTATAGAAGTGGTGTATGCAGTGGCGGATATAGAATTTTGAATTGTATGTGGCACGAATCTCGGCTCGCTTCGCTTTGCGAATAGTTCTTAGCTTTAGTTGTCTATTTATTGAGATAAAACTATTTTTTTTGTTTTCGGATCATATAACACTATTATAATTAAAACATCATCTCTATCTATAACATGTTACAGCGTATTAGGGAATGTGAGCACCATAACACACCACCAAAATACCTCACAAACTCAAAAGAACAACAAATAACGTCCGTTTAGAACCCGACGAAGTGCCGAATAACGACACTAGAGCAAGAATGGCGGTTTGGCGGCACCATAAGCCAGAAAAAGTCGTATGATGAGTTACTTACCACTGCACCCGTGCATTCTAAATCATAAAAACCTAAAAGTTTACAAAAAATTTGTAACTATGTTTTTCACAAATTAAAAGCTAACAAAACAAATTTATAATAAAAAAACTACATAAAAATAAACACCTAAATCATCATTCTTTTCATAGCCCCTATGCATACACATTAAAAGGTAATAAAACAAAGTTAACTAGAAGACAAATAAGAAAAAAAATAATGCACACTACTGTACATCTTCTTTCATCTTCCCCATTTTTATATTTTACTCTTCAAAACAGAGCTTAAGCTTATTTTTCTCTTTAAATGTGTGTAGCACTATTAATAAACCACAAAAATTCACTAAAAAACTACACTTCATCACGAACAACTATGTGTGGCACATGCCACAGGAGGCTCATACTTAGATCCGCCTCTGGGTGTATGGAAGAATGTGAGAGTTTGTAAAAACATCGTGTATGTATGGGAGGACATGTGAGAAGTACATGTGTAAGTTTGTAAATCATTTATAAGTAACGAGGCAAGGAAAACTCAAAGTATTAACCTCAAAATACCATAAACTCAATTAGTCACTTGGACTTAATCCATGATAATCAACACTGGATTTGACCACTAATCATCTTAATGTAAACAAGCTAAGTACTTTGTATCTCAAGTAAAGCATATCCCATAACAGGAAATGATGCATTTACTTAAAATGACCTTTGACTTAGTTTGACCAATAAGGGAGTAAACCTCGTTATGTAATTAGGAGCAACATAAAACCAGATTAATGTCAAATGAATACTTTAGTTTGATGGTATGTTAAAAGTATGTTCATACTAAGTTTAGAAATAAGTTTCAGCCTTGGCTAGAGGCATTTGATAAAAGAATTGAGTTGATGTTTTGTTGAAAAACAGGAGGATTCGTTTTTGCTCCTCTTTAAGTCTAAACCTCTTTGGAATGTTCTTAAATGCTCAAATATCATCTACACATCTTTATTTAAGTGTCCAAATGTGTCAGATAAGAGGAAAGCTGACAAAACTAAGTCTGTAAAAATGGATACCGCGAGTGGCGCGCTGGCTACGAGCTGACGCGTGCCCATCGCGCCAGATTCACAATTATGTTTTTATGAATTTTGGCTATTGTTTGTTATTAGTTTTGCAAACGTTTATTTATCATCGTTAAAACATAAAGGAGATCCTAGTCAATGTTGCCCAACAATCTTCCCCTTTTGTCAAATCATAAAGGTAGGATCTTGGTCTTTCATGTGAAGGTTGATATCTTTGTAGAGATAGAAAGTAGATATCTTTGCACGTGCTCCTCCTAGATCATTTCTCCCCCTTGTTCCAAGGCGGGGATCCATGGGTCAAGAGCATTACTATCGAGGTGTTCTTGGCTAAAACTAGCAACAAGCAAACACAAAACAACCCAAGCAACATACATATACACATGTGCAAGTCCAACATGGGTTAGTGATGACATCAAATAAAGTCAATTTTATAGCATCGTCCATCTCATGTAAATTACCCATTTTGTATAATTATTGCAAAAATT
>BQNB010171662.1:0-13540 GCA_026074375.1 Tanacetum coccineum
TTCTCGGTTTCATTGATTGTGTTTTTAGACTATACTTACTATATATTTTATATTTTATTATATATTATATATATAAAAGGTGTAGTTCAGCTCTAATCACTTAGGACAAGTATGGTAGATTTTAGAGGTAATTGAAATACTCACTTTTGTGAGATGAGTTTTTTTCCTAAGGTGGGGATTATCATTCGAGTATGGATGTGCTTCATTTGAAGCATGGTATGGAAAGGAATGTAGGTTACCGTTTTATGGGCCGTAACTGGAGAGAGTGAGTTGAATGGATCGAATTTGGTACAAGAAACAACCAACAAGATAGTGGTAATACAGGAAAGGCTTGAGGCAGCCAAATTGTCGAAAGTGTTAGCTTGGTAGTAGTGGGAAACTTTTAAATTAATGCTGGTAGGTTATGGGTGGTTGAAGGTCTCACCTTGGAGAGGTGTAGTACGTTTGGAAAGAAAGACACATTTGAGATCTTTGGATATATTGGGCCTACAGTTCGGTTGAGAATTTCTGTCTTATGAGCTGAGTATCGGAAAATTGGATTGGGAGGTGCTGAAAGTTTGAGTAAACCTGAATTTGCGTGGATTCTTTAGATACGTTGAGCTTTGTAACATCTTATATCTTAATTTCAAGACAGTTCTTGTTTGATGAGTTGCGAGGTTAAGATATAAAACACGTTGTTACAATAACTTAAGGGTTTTGATAAGTTTTCTCGATGACGAGCGAGGTACATGTAGTGGGATGCTTCTTTTCGTTTGGGGTTGTTGTGTTGCTAATTGCACCCTTGTGGGGGTAAGCAAAGTCATTAGCAGTTGGATTCGGATTTTGGAAGTTAGTCGAGGTTAAGGTTGACAAGACTCTTTGTTTTGTCAAGGAACCGATGATGTTGTGGACCGAGAGGTCATGAGTAAAAGCGTAGTATGATAGCATTAGTGAAAGTTCGTTGGGATTCGAAGCGTGGTCCTGAGCTTACTTAGGAACGCAAGGATCAAATGAGGTCTAAGTGTCCTCCGTTGTTTGTCGATAGTGCTAATGCCTCGAGTAGTTAAATCTCGGGACGAGATTTTCTCAAGGTGGGGATACTGTGACAACCATGACTTGAGCAGGTTGGTCAAACCGTAGTGTTGACCTAAATGTATCTGTTGCAATGTATGGTTATGTGTTTATACGTGTTTATATGTGTTTGTGTGAGATATGTGAGATTGGATAATCAATCCATTGAGCGTGATCGTCTCATTACGATTGGATTTGTGTTGAATTTTGTGAAGTTCATTTCGTTCACTTTTGGTGACAAGGAAATGATTTCGGTGATTGAAGCGGTTTCGCGTTAATTGTGTAAGTAATTATACGTATACGTGTTTTTGTGTTAGTAATTTAAGATAAGTTTAGATTTTAGAGGTTAAGTTAAAAGAAATGAGTTTGTTAAAATATGAGAGTTTTTGGAAGACTTTCTATTTTTGGAAAGTGAATTTGGAAATGAAAAGTTATTTTTATAAAGTAGTTTATAAGCAAAATGGTTTACCAAATTAGCTTAGGTTTTTATAAAACTTAAGGTATGAAGGTAATTAATTAACTAATAAATTTTTTTATAGATGAATAGTAAAATACGAATTTTAAAAGAAAAAAGAAAAAAAAAGAAAAAAAATAGAGTTGTATTAGAAATCAAACACTAACTAGGTTTTATCTAGGATTACCTTAGAGCCTATAAATAAAAAAAAAAAAAAAACCCTAAACCCCTATTGTAGTTGGCCCATTTTTACAAGAGAAGAAAAAGAAGAGAATTTTAGGGTTCTTGGTTAAGGTATTTTCTAATCATTGTTTAGTTCTAGTTAGGCTGGACGGAGTGGAGGTGGGTTTGGCAAACTCACCTAGGTGAGTTTCCAACTCACATGCGAGTTGCCATGCCACCCTCCAAACTCACCTTGCCACATTGGATTTGCTTGGTGAGTTAACACCGAAAAAACCCACCCATTTCTATGTATAGCCTATAAATTACAAAACCAAAATCCCAAACTCATTCCCCCTCTGTAAAACCGTCGAACCAAAGAAAAGAGATGAAAAAAAGTTAGGGTTTTCTTATTAAGGTATTTTTCTAATCCTGTTAATTTTCTAGGTTATAAACTTTTTAATTAATGTAATTTAAACTTGAAGGTTAGGTTAAAAATTTAGGGTGGTAAATTATGGTTTGATTTTCTGGAAGTTTATGATGTTATAATAGATTGTTTGATATTTAGTTTAATTGGTTGCAACGATTTGATCGTTATGTATTTAGGTCCTAGATCGCCCGAAATGAGTTGTTTTAATTACATGCCGAATTTTTGGCAGTTTTGTTAACTAGCATACTCAATCATAAAGATCAGATAATATAATTACAAACATACTATAGATTAACTCCAGAGGAGTCTAATTTCCGGCAAAGTTGTCCTTGTGAGTTTTTATGGTCGGGAAGTGGGTTAAAAGGTCTTTACAAAATCAGTGTGTAAAATAGTGACGAATTTCAGTTGTGGTTTTGATTTTTCTAAAAATACTTAGACATTTAGTTAGAGGCTCTAAATCATGTGCAATTTAGTTCATATAGTGTGTGTAACCCTTGAATTTTTTCTAAGGCTGTAATGAGGTATAAATTGGTTATCTAACGTCATACTTTTAGGAGGTCAGATTCTGGGCGAATTCTGGGCACTTTGGATTAATAAATTTCTAAAGAGCTAAGAGAGGTTCATAAGACATATAAGTAGCATGGTGAATTTTTGTTTAAATTATTGAGGTGTTTAAGTGGTACGTTTAGGACGCATAAGTGAGTATAAAATTCTGCTCAAAACTAGAAAATTTAATAATAGTGTAGTATTGAAGTGTAAATGTCATATGTAAGAGTTGGAAAAGGGTTAAATCAAGTATATAGAACTATGGTAGATAGCTTAGATATCCATCATAGTTGAGGTTACATCATATTGGGTTGAATGCCTAATTGATGGTAGCTTATTGTGTGTTTAATTGTTTAGATTATCCGTGAAGTGTTTGTGAAGCTTTTGTTGGATTCTTTTGGGAAGCTAAGCGTCAGGTGGTTTCATAGTCCCATTTTTTAATGTTTTTACATTTTGGGATGGAAATTATTGCAAAGAGGTTTTTTGACAGGTTTATATACTGTGATAAATGTGTTTTAAACGATGATGGGATTATACGTTGATATTGTATGGTTATGTGCTACTTGCTTTTATTGTATGGATGTTGGGTTGAGCTAGTTAACGTTATATGGCATTTATGGATTTGATTGGTAGTAAGCGTGATCGTCTTATTACTGTGAGTTGTTTGAGTGAGCGTGATGTCCTCATTATGTAGAATGGTTTTTTGTGCTTGAGCGTGATGTCTCAATTTGCGTTTGATGGATTGTTGTGGATCGGGGAAACACGTTTCCGTTCCAATGTTTTGTGATGATTGAGCGTTGCATCTTCAATGTGGATTGATGTGATTGCTGTTAGCTTGTGTGATTGTTCGTTGTATGTCTGTATGTTATGTTTTATTTATCACGGTAATTGATTTAAAAGATTGAATTTGGTTCTTAAACCTATGACTCTCACAACATTGTGGTTGACGTTTTAAGGCATCAATTTTAATTGTGTCGAAGTTCACGAGGATTCTTAAGATGTGAGAACCTGTGGCTAGAAAGTGACCTTAAGATGATCTGGAAGTTTATATGTGGATGTTTTAGCAATTGTATGGGATGTATGTTGTATGTATCTTATTGACGAGATACTTCCTTTCATCAATAAAGACCCTTTTATGTTTTGCTTAGTTATGGGTATGTCTTTGACACTTTGTGTCTTTACTTTAACTTTATTGTATGCATTTTAGTTTTCTCTATATAGACGCATTGTGTTGTTGTGGATATCCTTTTTTCCCCTTTTTTTTTCGTTTTATGCGCGCGTCTCTCGCCCTTGCGGGGTGCTGTGACATATATGGACATTTGATAAAACATAACACGTTGCTTTGATTAAAACAAAATAAGTCTTTCAATATTCTTGACATAAATGAAATAGTTTTAGCGAAAGCTTAAGATAAATGCAGCGGAATCATAACATGTTTTTAAGACAACGAGTATTTAAGTTTGAAGATAAACATTCTTGAAAGACACCCAGCAATGCTTGCTACATCAAAGAGGCATTCAAGAACAGCCAGTTCTAAGCAACCTGTGAAAAACATGCTTAAAACAGTCAACATAAAGTTGGTGAATTCATAGGTTTGAATTGATGTAAGGTTGGACCACAAGATTTTAAAAGTGATGTGACTATTATAACAGATACAATATCACATGAAAAGTATTTACGTTGTGCTAAGCTCATGACACCGATGCTAAATTAAGAGATACATATAATATGCAAGTGATGATATTGCCCTACAGATGTCTGACCAAGACACCTCAAATAATTCTCGACATGAAATATATCCGTTTGTTCATCGACACAGGAAACAGAAGTGCTTTGCTTACCCGGATAGGGATAATTAGTCCCAAATAGATCTATTTATAACATTTACGCTTACTTACACAATCCCATTGGTTTGGGGTAATTAACGGTTCATGATGGTTCGGGCATGATAGTGGTCTAATAGCTACTTAGGCAACACGTAAACAGGAAATGATAACTGAAAACACTTGTGTCCAAAGTTTAAAACAAGCAATGTTTCTCACCCCAAGTTGTAAAACATTTATTCAAAATGAGTAAAAGTGGGGCTATGAACTCACCTTAGAGCGATGAGCAAATGATGATCACGTAAGAGAAGGATGGTACACGATCCTAGCCGTCACCTAAAGGAATGACGCGCCTTAGGACTAAGGTATGATATACAAAACCAAAAGTGGTAAACTTATCAACAAAAAGGCACCCATATGTGTTTCTGTCTTAGTTAGAAAAAGGGTGCCGTTATGATGACAAAATATTCATAATTAAAATAAGTCACGGTTTACTAAAAGTTACTATTTTAGGAAGCTTTCTATTTTAGGAAAGTTCTAAGTTTCAAGACGTTAATACCGTCTCTTATATTTTGTTAAATCCATATTTATGAAAATTCTTTATCAATACCTAAACGCCTAACTTTTACATCCGTCTCGACAACTTATCTCAAAAGTTACTATTTTTAGAAGTCTTACACTTTTATAACATTCGGCATTCCATAATTTCCTTTATGACGTTTCTAGTGTTTTCAATCAATACACTAATGTTTCTATATATTTTGCCAATGTTTCAAAACCTCAAAAATGTCCGAAAACCTAATTTACTATTCACATCAGCAACTTCATTTGTTATTTTTTCGAAAAGTGTTCCAAAATTCATTTCGCCATAACTTGGCCGTTTTAAATCCGTTTTTAGTGTTCGACATATGAAAACTTATCTATACGTATTAAGCTCTCTAAAAACTACTTTCTTGACTAATGAAAACATTTTTAAGTCGCCCAAAACCTTAAAACAAAACCGGATCAGCAACCATATTTTTCGCAAATGCTCCCAAAACTTCTCCAAACTTCACAATAGTGCATATTCTAGCCTAGTCTCGTTTACTACTAACCAACCAATGTTTCGCATCAAAACACAATCATATTAACCAAATCCTAAGATGTCTATTGTTGCAACACTCATGATCACTCATACTCACAACTAAACCTTTTGTAAATCAAAGAATCATAAAACAATACTAGTTTATGTATTAACTTGTTTATTTTCAAAAACCATAAACACATAAGCCTTAATATTGCATAAGAACCAAAAAGAAATCACAAGAGATGGGGACTTTAGAAAACACTTTCAGAATAAGATGAGTACGAAACACAATGTCTACCCTCAAAATATTAGATCTATAAAAAACCCAATATAATCTTGTAAAACCTTTGAAATATTCAAAAAACCTGCTGACTGTTGTGAATCTTTAGAAAACCTTCAAAACAATGATAAAACCCTTGGAACACCCTTAGATATGATTAGAAATGATCTTGGAATGTATAAATCTTAATAGAAATAAAAAATATGGAATGTGTATGTGTGTGTTCACATACTTTATTAAATCCAATGTGTCAGTTTTAAATGACTTTTTGGTCGTTCTTATATTCTCTTGTGTTATTGATCTGAGAAGTAACACGCCCCGGACCCTTATTCCGCTGCGACCCAATTTGGGGGTGTTACAGCGTCGCTTATAATATTTTCCGACACTAAGCTAAGTGTCGAGTCCTAATCTTAGCTAAAACCAATCTACCACTTCACAAATGTATTTTATGGCCTAAATTACTAACCAACACACAAACACCACATCCACATTTATACACTATCTGGATCTACATAAATACACAAGAGTTACAATATAGAAATCAAATCTACTCTAAGACATACAAGTGATCAAATGTAATCACTTATATGTAACCCACCCAATCTACTACATGAACTACAAGTAATCAAGGATGGCCACCTTCATGTAAAGACATCCTATACCTCACTAAATACCCCATGGTATTAGTGGAACTAACATAGAAAGTAACCATGATCAAAGCCTTACGCTAGAACCATGATTAAAGATCAAGAAGAATTTCTATGTATGTGTTAGTGTGTAAACGTATGTTTTTCATCAAAGAGGAGAGGGGAGAAGCCTTGGGCTTTTATAGGGAAGTCTTGCCTTGTAGATGTCCCTTTTATCCAATGGATAATAGGGTGTTTGGACAAAAGCATGTATAACTAGTTTTCTCTCCATCTTTTAGAAGCAAATTCAAAATTTGAATTTATTATTTTCCCTCCATCTTCTAGAAGCTTGTATTTTCCCTCCATCTTCTAGAAGCTTTGATTGGGCCTTGATGGGCCGACCCTATTTGGCCTTAATGGGCTAGCCCGTTTGCTTGGCCCGATCCAACTAGTAAAGCCTATATGAGTAAGAGTCTCGGGATGTCGATATCGAGTTTATAAATGTATATTTGTGGTGGATAAGGATGGTGAGATATTCGTGAATTGAAGTATACATCTACGAGTAACTTGTGAACTTTACGTTATGTTTTACAAGTTACATGTTTGTCGTCACCAAAACATAAAGAGAATGTAAAGATTAAATATCTTAATATTTGCACTAACAAAAGAGAATATTCTAGATAATGGGATGGGTCATGTGCTCTGATGCCGTCATGGAATCTTGTGACGCCGTCTTGATCATCGTTGTGACGGCGTCACATCGTATTTGTGATGCCATCTCCAGCCACTGTAGAGAAATTCTTGAGCAATGTTGGTGTAGGTCCGTAGTCTTGTCCGTTCTTCTCCCAATGAGCCCAAGTCACGTGTATTTTCTCCAAATGCCTTCCAAATGCAAAATACCTGAAAAGGAACGATTAAGTACCTATTTTGGGCATAAACACATGATTTAGGGGGCTAAACGACCCCGAAAAAGTGTATAAAATAACACCTCATCATTTTCCCAATTGTTTCATGGACAATTTCCGGGCCAGTGAGCTAAGCGTCTCTAACCTCAACCCAACAAATGGGTGATCGAGACTTACGATCATACAGAGCCTCGAACGGTGTAGCTTTGATACTAGTGTGATACCTGTTGCTATAAGAAAACTTCACCAAAGGTAGGTGTCTATCCCAACCTTTCCCAAAATCAATCACACAAGCACACAACATGTCCTCCAAAGTTTGGATGGTCCTTTCACTTTGACTGTCGGTTTGTGGATGATAAGCCGTACTCATATCTAATTGAGTACCTAGAGCTTTGTTTAGCGATTTCCAGAATTGAGATGTAAATCTACCATCTTAGTCAGAAATAATCAAAACTGGTACACCATGCTTTGAGACAAGTTCCTTCAAGTATTGTCTCATCAACTTCTCCATTGAGTCGTTTTCCTTCATTGGCAGGAAATGCGCGGATTTTGTGAGTCGGTCAACAATTACCCAAATTGTATCCTGACTAGTTGACGTCTTTGGAAACTTAGTAACAAAATCCATAGTAATATTCTCCTACTTCCATACTGGGATCTCAAGTTGAACCAATAGACCAGATGGTTTTTGGTATTCAGCCTTGACCTTAGCACAGGTCAAACACTTACTGACATAGGTGGCAATCTCAGCCTTCATATTCGGCCACCAATACAACTTCTTTAAATCTTGATACATCTTGTCCGATCCAGGATGTATTGACTATTTTGACTTATGCGACTCATGCATAATCACTCCTCTTAAGTTACCAAGATTAGGTATCCAACTCCCCCCATTCAAACATAATGTTCCATCAGCACGCGACTCTAGCTTCTTAATTATACCACATAAATCTTCGGTTCCATAATTCTCCTCCTTTCTTAACTTATTTTGAGCCTTCAGAATTTCCACAGGAAGATTTAAACCAATCGTTATAACCAAAGCTCGAACTCGTAGTGGCTTAATCCGTTCCTTTTGGCTTAAGGCATCCGCCACCACGTTCGCTTTTCCTGGATGATAACAAATCTCACAGCCGTAATCACTCAACAACACTAAACATCTATGTTGTCTCATGTTCAACTCTTTCTGATCTAGAATATGTTGCAAACTCTTATGATCAATGAACACAACGCACTTCGTGCTGTGCAAATAATGTCTCCCGGCCTTGAGAG
The DNA here is from genome assembly GCA_026074375.1 of Tanacetum coccineum. Taxonomy (NCBI): domain Eukaryota; kingdom Viridiplantae; phylum Streptophyta; class Magnoliopsida; order Asterales; family Asteraceae; genus Tanacetum; species Tanacetum coccineum. The sequence goes on from BQNB010171662.1 coordinate 8,606, forward strand.
GGAAACTCAGCTCCTAACTCCAAATCATGTTTATGTATGTAGAGTTCTTCTCGCTTGATCTTGGTTGGCGGGATGCCATAAGCTATGTCTCTCTTTCCCATTCTGCTATCAACACCGCGCCTAAACCTTTTGTTGGAAGACAGCATCACCAATAAACCACAAAGTTTTCACTTCCTTCGGGTAAAGCCAAAATCGGTGCACTACACAACTTCTGCTTCAATGTCTAAAATGTCGCCTCTTCCTTATCACCCCAATCGAATTTCACGCTCTTCTGAGTCAATTTGGTCATAGGTTTAGCAATCTTCAAAAAGCCTTCAATAAACCTTCGGTAATAAGCAGTAAGACCTAAGAATTGATGAATCTCTGTCGAAGACTTAGGCGATGCCCAATCCCTAATTGATTCTATCTTAGCCGGGTCTACATGAATGCCTTCTCTATCAATCACGTGATTCAGAAATTGTACCTTAGAAAGCCAAAATTCGCATTTTGAAAACTTGGCTTACAATTCTTCCTTCTTAAGTAACTCTAGAATTTGCTTGAGATGCCCTTCATGTTCCACTTTGTTCCTTGAGTAGATCAAAATGTCATCTATGAACACGATAACAAATTTATCTAAGAATGGCTTGCACACCCGATTCATCAAGTCCATGAATACTACCGGTGCATTTGTCAATCCAAAAGGCATTACTTGGAACTCGTAATGACCATAGCGAGTCCTAAACGCCGTCTTTGGAATATCCTTGTCATGAACTCTGAGTTGGTGATAACCAGACCGCAAGTCGATCTTTGAGTAGACACTTGATCCTTGCAGCTAATCAAACAAGTCATCTATTCTTGGGAATGGTGTCGATTCTTAACAATAAGCTTGTTCAGTTCACATTAATCGATACACATCCACAATGATCCATCTTTCTTTTTGACAAACAAGGATAGAGCTCCCCATGATGAAGAACTCAGCCTTATAAATCCTTTGTCAGAAAGTTCTTGCAGTTGCGCAGACAGTTCTTGCATTTCTGACAGAGCAAGTCTATAAGGGGCTCGTGATATGGGTGCAACACCAAGGACCAAGTCAATTTGAAATTCGACTTGTCGCGCAGGTGGCAATCCAGGCAAGTCTTCTGGAAAGACTTCTAGAAATTTTTGTACTATTGGCACGTCCTCTATTCACTTCTCTTGCGACTTAGCTTCGTCTTCCTTCTTTGTAACTTGCGCCAGAAATACTTGACAACCTTTCTCCATATACTTCTGAGTCTTCATACATGATATGATGCTCAACGTTGATTTCTTCTCCTTATCACTCCTATCTCCTTGAACGATCAGAATCCCATCTCCAAAAGGGATACACACTATCTTCTCGTCACAGACGATCACCGCACGATTATTCGCCAGCTAATCCATGCCGATGATGACGTCAAAAGTACCAAGCTCTACGGGCATTAAATCAATGTTCAACGGATAACCTAATAATCTTATGGTACAGCCTCTAAGTACAGTATATGTTTCCGCAATTCTTTCGTCGGCTAATTCGACAACATAACTAACGTCTAAAGTATCGAGGATTATATCAAGCAAGGTACTAAAAGTAGTCGACACAAAACTTCGATCAGCACTCGATCAAATAATACAAAAGCATAATGGTTGCTGAGAAGAAACGTACCTGTGACAACGTTAGATCCCGAGTCCTCCACCAATAGCATAAGCTTTCCCTCTAGCTTCTGGAATAACAGGCTTGTTTCCATGGTTCTGATTCTTTAGCTTGGGGCAATCCTTATTGAAATGCCCTTGCCTTCTACATTCAAAACATGTGGTACTCCTTTGATTCACCACCGGGGCCCTCTGATTAACTGCCACGGGAATTACGGGCTTACAATCCCTGGTCAAATGACCAATCTTTCCAAAACTTCTACACTTTACAGTGCATGGCCCAACATGGTGTAATTTGCACTTGTTTCAAAGAGGATGAGGTTCAACATAAACCCGACCTTCATTATCACTACTTGTATAGGCTCTGGCCGCATTCAATCCTCCAACATTCTGCCTCTTGAACTAGGGTTGTTGTGTATGGTTGTCTCTTTGATTGCTCTTAAACTTTCGTATGTTCTCAACACTCCTAATTGCATAACCTTTCAACTTTTGGTCCATTAAACTGTTTGCTAACCGAATTACATCCTAGAGTCTTGTTGGTTCAGCAGACATCATATTCCCTTGAGTATTGTCAGGGAGACCTCCAACATAACTCTTAATTCTGTCTTCTTCTCTTGGGACCATTCTAGTACACGACAGGGTCAACTCTTAAAATCTTTAGGTATAAGCAGCCAAATCATTGTTCTTCACAGTCAGGTTCCACAATTTAGTTTCCATTTTCTGTATCTCGTTCCTTGGACAATACACTTCTGTCATCAACTTCATAAGATCTCTCCATGTCATAGCAGATGCAACATCAACTCTAATTGTCCTCTTATGTAAATTCCGCCAAGTTAACGCACTATTTAGCAAAGTGCAAGTGGCATACTTTACTTGATACACCGCTGGACAATTGCTGATGTGGAACACTGTTTCCATCTTCTCAAACCATCTTGTCAAACCAACAGCTCCTTTAGTCCCTTTGAAGTTGAGCGGTTGACACTTCATGAAGTCTTGATAGGTATATATACGAGCAACTGACATAGCACCTCTACCATTCTCATTTGGATTTCCATTTCTGTTGTTTCCTCCATCTCCATTTCTACCATTTCCATTATCGCCGTCACTGCCATATTGGCTTTGATTTTTGGTCAAGAGAGCGTTAGCAGCACGGGTTACCTCGTAGTTAGCCAATGCCTCAGCCACTCGCTGGGCAATGAGCTCTTCGATTGCTCCAGGGTTCATTCTGGAACGCATGATAGTCATGTCCTATACACCAGACATAACACATGATAAGAGTCGAAACGATCTACGACGACTTATAACGAGAAATAAATACATAATATGAAATAAAATATAATAACAACACGTTTTTCCAGAATGAGTAAATAACAATATCATGTTTAAGATGAACACACAATGGAATAGTAGAATAAGGTTTCATATATATATTAGAATTGAGTTCAGTTACAATCAACCCATGACGAGGTGCTTGATTTATAATATTTCTACTACTAACATCTAGACCTAACCATCAGTCTAATGTCCTACATAACCATGGCACTACCAAACTAAGGGCGGAATCCTAAACGCCTCTCAACAAACGACTCTAATCTCCTAAGTCTCCTCTGAGCATCATCACGATCCCTATGAATTTGACAAAAATCCTCCTGCGAAAGTGCCATGTGATGACGAAGACTGTCAACCCGGTCTCTCTTGATACACAGCAAAGCTCGAACCCTTAGGTTCTCCCGTCCTAATCTCCTAATCCTATTAGTCAATCTAGCTCTCTGTCTCTGCTAGCCATCAACTGACCAGCCTCCAATTGTCTCTGAGCAGTCTTAAACTCCTCCTCATCCTCCCTAATATCACTAGCAGCAATCTCAACTCCTATACCTATACCATCCTTAGTATGAGCTCCAACTCCATCACTAATACCAAAATCTGCAACAGCTTCTGCGTCATCAGTATCAATCTCCATATGCTCCTCTCTGCTATCCTTGGGTGAGTATGAATCTCTGAACCTCTTGCAAGGTGGTAAAAGATCATCATGAGTAAGGCTATCGATCTTGAAACACGAGTAGATAACAGTACTAAAGTAGTAGGGGATCTGCATCTCTTACGAGATGGTTCAGCAGAAGGTGAAGATGAATCCAATGACCTCTCAGAAGATGAATCTAGGGATGAATTTGATGTCGTTGGTGGGTAAGGAGTAGACAATGGTGCAGACCTTCAACGTCTATACGCCTCACTATATCACGAAGTCATAACCGGGGGATAAACCAACCTAGATGATGCAACTCTAGTCGATGGTCCTGAATAAGACTGACCTAATGCATCGCATCCTAAAGAATGAACTAATGATGTGTTAGACAATGAATCTGAAGGTGAACTAGAAGAAGTATTTGATGAAGAATCCAAAGATAAACCAGAAGAAGATGAGTCTAAAGTAAAATCTGATGAAGAATGACAATTCGATGAAAGATGAGATACACGTCTCTATGTAAGTCTACGAGCAGGAAAAGGTCCAACTCTCTTCCTCTCAATCAACAACTTACGCTGCACATTAGGGTGGGTGCGGTAAGGTCGACCGAAAGGGATAGCCTCACCGGGTTGGATAAGAATCGCTAGCTATCGACGAATCCCAGGTGGGGCAACAACAAAGGCAAGGGGAAACTCAGATGATGGTGCAAGAGTGTCGTGAGATGATGATCCTAATGGTGAGGATGGCTTAGATGCGACCCTCTCCCTCCACCTCGAAACCATAACATCATGAACGGTAAGAGACTCATGCTTCTCGGGTCTCTGCTCAGTAGGCTCAGACCCACTGTCTGCCTCCGAGTCATCAGAACACAAGAAGGGTGAAACCAATGGTATCTCTAGTGCTAGGGGTAAGGAATCCTCCGATGGATTAGAATAAAAAAAAGATGAATAATCCACCAAATCAAGCACTCTAGTAGGTGAGGTGATAGAAACTGCTCCCACCTCCGATGCAACTAAGGGATCAGCAGGGACAATGGGAACCTCAACAGGAACCACAGGGATAACAGGGATAATGGCAAGAATAGCGCCGAAAAGAATCACTCGCGGGACATGATAACCCACACTATCCTTAGATGAATCTGACAAAATAAGAATAATAGAAGCTACCATAACCTGCACAAGCAAAAGTTTATATAAATCTCCTTTATATGATGCCAAGTACAAGTAATGTCGAGAAATAAGTATGATGCAAAATATGATATGGAAAAATGATATATAAAGTAATTATGGCAATATGATATATAGTCCGTAGTTATATATATATATATA
>BQNB010171663.1:0-5000 GCA_026074375.1 Tanacetum coccineum
ACAAAAAAAAAACAATTTTGGAACGTTTATATTTAAAAGTAACTAGACAATCTACATGCGGAATATACATATATAGATAGATATGTCTATTTATATTAAAACTAGTAATCATTATTTCTTGCAAACTCGAATAAGTATGCAACACACGTATTAAGTTGTAACGAATAATATTCATTCATTCGTAATTGTTTTTATTTTTAATGAAATTTAATTTTGTTGTTAAAAAACTTTGAAAAAAAGTTATATATATGAAAGTTGCCTTATAGTGGCAAAAACTCACATGTAAGTCGCCGAAGAGAAAAAGCTGATATGACATAAAAAATGTAGATCGATGGTGGTCCTTAAACTGCCCAGCCTAATGTAAGTGTCAAGACCTATAAGAAGTTGTTTTTTTTGGGTAAAGGGTTTCCCCGGTAAATATATTACTCCAAAAAACGATTCAGTACAACGGATGTGGTTGAGTCCCACATCTCAGCACGTTACATAGGCATAGAAGCGAACATAACAAGCACAACTACTCCATAGGAGGATACTACTAGGACTAGATTACAATTGACTCAACAAACATCAAAAAATCTATTTCTTCTTCCTGCCACGGACCGTGATATCAAGATCATCACAAATAGACTGCAGATGCTCGGACAAATCATGATTCTCGTACATATCATCATCATACGGATCATAATCATCATTATCCGGATAAGAATCCCTCCATTGTTCCAACAAGCTATTAGTACCATAACCTTTATCACTTCCATCTTTACCACTCGTTGGAATCCCTAAGTTAGCAGTTTCAGGAAATACCAGTTCCACTTCACTATCACTTTCCACAATACCCGTAGGAACTAGCGGGTTTCCGTCATTATCCAACAGCCTAAGTTTACCTTCACCAATTTGTCGTTCAATTTTATCGATTTTCTCACCAATAAGAGTATTACTAGCACACTCCGCATCATTATCAATATTCATAAAAGAGGATCCACTTGAAGTAGCCTCATTATTAACCAAATTATTAGTCCCCCCACTAGTACCAAACTCCCCATCATTATCAACCGAATTAAGGACATCAAATGGATTTGAATTACTAACCTCAATAGTAGGTTCCACACCTTTCTTCTTATTAACACTAGAAACAACATTAGGCTTTTTGGCAACATGTCGATATTCTTTTTGAGGTTTAAAACCCATTTTTGGACCAACCGGAACACCTCGAGAAGTTTGACTAGGCTTTTTCACTGTCTTCTTCTCACCAGCACATGTATTCTTCGTACATTCCTCATGAACATGTCCAAAAACCTTACAAGACGAACACCTAGGAGGTTTTCACTCATACTCAACACGTACATTACATGTATAATGGCCCTCCATAGTAATTCTAGGCATAGTCACGACAATATTATCTTTCAACTCCACATCGGCTCGAAGCTCAACCATAACTCCAGCATAGCTTGACCTACCCCAAGATTGCATGCACATATCAGATGTATAAGAGTCAAGCATTAGAGAAGTACCCAGTTTAGTAGCAATGGCACTCAAGCCATCCTCGCTGAAGGCCGTAACAGGTACACCATGGAGTTTAATCCAAACTGGAACAATACTAACATCTTCCTTCAATAGGTTCTCATCCGAGTGCCATTTCTTCTGGATAAGCGGGCTATTCCGGATAAACCATGGACCATTCTCAAGCATAACATCTAATCCTTTTTTGTGTGAAAGGAAAGAACTTAATATTGGGAAACTATATATACCTACATGACCTTGGGAAAAATAGTTTTTTAGCTGAAAGATATACACCAACGGGCCTCTGGTCTAATGGTATGGATGTTTTACCCTCCTGGGTAAGGTCTCAAGTTCGAGTCTTGTCTAGGGCGATAGGGGTTTCCTCCCGCGTGCGCAAAGGGAAGGGTGCCATTGCCTTCTGGGCTGGACCCAACCTGGTTGTGTGGGCTCGCTACGCCTTCTAGGCTAGGGGCCATGTAGCCACAATTGCCGTTCCAAAAAAAATATATATGAAAGATATACGACTCAAACATCACAAGGTATAGATAGGGTGTCATCGGTTCAGTTATCGGGTTGTTCGGTTTATTTGCTTCGGTTAGTTTGATTAGTTATTTTTTTGGTAAAACTGAAAAATGAACCAAATCGAATTCAAATTTGATATAACCGAACTGAAAACCAAATTTGAGTTCTGTTCGGTTTTTCGAATTGACCCGAATTACATAATTTATATTGTTTTCAAATTTAGTTATACATATTTCTAGCAAAAAACAAAATATTATTATTTCAAGCTTACAAAAGTGTTTTAGTTTATACTAGAAAATTTAGAAGTTACTCTGAAAAGACAAAAGTGTTTTTAGTTTTATTATCCGGAACTCTATTGAAATATTTGCATACACATTTCATACTTTGACTTGTGAAAGTCAAATTAACCACTTACAAAGTTACAATCATAAATTCACATCATAAATTCGCTGGGTTGGCGTACCTGTACGCTAAGGTTTTTTCGTTTGGCATCTTCGTCGGTTTTGAGGATGGTTCTTCTTTTCATCCTTCTCTCGAGACTTGTTTGGGGTTTCATCAAAATCCATCCCGAAGTGAAAACCGGTGGCTTGGCCTCCGGGATGGGGGGTTTTTCTTTTGCCGAAGTGAAAACCGATCCGTCGGCCTTCGTGTCAAAAGTTTTTTCATCCCTTTTGATTCCCTCGCAGTTAAAGTCTAGGGATTTTACCATTTTTTGATGTTATGTAATTCTTTTTGTTGACTCTATTGTACTTTTAGTTTCTAGCGTCTTGCTAGACTCTTTTTATATATATTCCATATTTGCCGTTCAAAAAAAAAATACACCAAACAAGTTAAAAAAAACTGAGTAATTTAACATGGAATATAAATGGCAGACAAGAAACATGAAAGAATTACACTTCGAAGTATACGTATATCATCATTAATAGTTTAACACTTAACAATGTTAAGTTAACATGCAACAAAATGGCTCTTGTCAATATTTCGGTCCATCAGGTCCAAAACCGAGGACTGGACCGTTTGACCCGAGGTAAGACCGAACCGACCCGAGTGGCCATCGGTCCGGCCTCGGTCCTTATGATTTGGTCTTCTCGGTCTTCGGTCCGGGTCGGGTAAGGCTGGTCCGGTCTGGTTTTTGCTTGACAAAATTTATTAAGTTTTATTTGTTTGCACATGTCATTTTGTGATTGGATGAGACGGTTGTGATATGTAAGAGGTCAACATTCTTGACAAAACACAAATTTTTATTGATCTTTATGAGCTGATACGTTAAAATAAGTCTATTTTGAATGATTTCTCTTTTAACATTAGTTGTCAAGAATCAAGATCTCTACTTAAATATATAAAAAATAGACCGTTGCATATATAAAGTAACTAAAACCGAATATTTGCACTTTCAAATATAGTTTTCAGTACATAATATATAGTGATGTTTAAGCATGTCTTGAAGAAATATGTAAATACGACAATTTAAATAGATTCACAAAAAGTGTGAATGGCACACACATCTTAACTTTCGGTGTCTTTTGACATTAGTGATTGTACATCTCACAAAAAATAACTCCGTCAACACTTTTGATCTTAACCTTTCATAAAATATTTCAAATTAGACTCATGAATTTGTTTAAAGTGTGTATCAACTAAGGCAAAACTCTTTGATGACACCTTTGTTTGGTCCTAATTTCATATGTAATGTCTTGTGAAAATTTTGACAAACGTATAAAACAAAAAAGAAGCAAGGTATTGTTTTGTTTGGTGGAGGATGTGTCTGGTCAGTGGTGGTATCGAGCCGTCATTTTTAAGGGAGTACAAGCAGTGTCATTGCACAAGGCCACTGTTTGACGAGGGCTTCAAAAATCCATACACTACTACAAAAACTGCTTTTACCCACGGACTTTTCCCACGGAAAAAATCTCGTGTGAAATTTCCCACGGAATACCCACAAATTACCCACCGAATTGGTGTAAATTGTTGACCAAGTTTTCGTGTGAAATCCGTGTGAAATCCGTGGCAAATTTCCCACAGATTTCCCACTATTCTTGTTGATTCGACATCCGTGGGAAAATTGTGGCAAATTTCACACATATTTGCCACGGCTACAGATTTCCTACAGATTTCCCACAGATTTTGACTATCGTTTGTTAATTTACATGTGGCAAATTTCACACGATTATGTCCGTGGGAAAGTCGTGGGTAATTTCCCACAGATTTCCCACCAAGTTGATAAATCCGTGGGAAATACGTGGGTAATTTCCCACAGATTTCCCACAAAAATACCGTCTTTACGTTTCTGCCATTCCCACGTTACTTAGTATGTGTTCATATGTGTTTGTAGTTTAATATCATATGTGTTTGTTGATTAACGTAACTATTTATGTGAGTATCGCAAGTATACGTGTTGGTTTAGGTATAACCTTTTGTGTAACAAATCATTACGTGTGTATGAATATCTACACGTGTGTGTTCCACATGTCCGTTTATGACATTCATTGTATCGATAGATGTTTTGTATGTAAGTATACGAACTTGTATACGCCTGAACGTGTAACCATATCGTAAAAGTAAAAGAAAACGATTATGTCCGTGGGAAAGTCGTGGGTAATTTCCCACAGATTACCCACCAAGTTGATAAATCCGTGGGAAATACGTGTGTAAATACCCACAGATTTCCCACAAAAATATCGTCTTTACGTTTCTGCCTACTTACACATTCCCACGTTACTTAGTATGCCTATATATGTGTTTTTAGTTTCATATTATATGTGTTTGTTTATTAACGTAACTATTCATGTGAGTATCGCAAGTGTACGTGTTGGTTTAGGTATAACCTTTTGTGTAACAAATCATTACGTATGTATAAATATCTACACGTTTGTGTTCCACATGTTCGTTTATGACATTCATTGTATCGATAGAAGTTTTGTATGTAAGTATACGAACTTGTATATGCCTGAACGTGTAACCATATCGTAAAAGGAAAA
>BQNB010171664.1:2652-13540 GCA_026074375.1 Tanacetum coccineum
ATTTGAGGGTGTTACAAAGACAAACCTTATAGTTTGAAGAAAACTATTTTGCAAAAGTCCTTAAAGAAATATAGCCGAACCACATTTTTGTGATTCGGTTAAAGAAAAAGGAAACAACGACCGAGCGCTTAAATTAAAGAAAAGTGAAGATTTAACGCCAACGAGCTCTTGCTCAGTTGGTAAAAATGGTTATTGCTAATTGAAGCTTAAGGTCTTGGGTTCGAGTCCTCCAACCAATCCTTGTGTAAGGTTAAAAGTTTTAAATATTGAAAAGGATCAACCGACCCAAGTCACTGATTCTCGATAGGTCAGAGTCAACCGACCCAGGCCAGCGAACCCTGTCAACCGACCCAGGCCAGCAGACCTAGTTCAACTGACCCAGGCCAACCGACCCTGTCGACTGATCCAGTTCAACCGACCCAGGCCAATTCTAACTTAGTCCTCTCAAGTGAAATTATTTTCAAACTTAGTCCTTGGTTCACTAGTTATCAAAGTTTGCTACTTTAGTCCTTAAAGTTTGATAACATTTTTCATCATTCGTTTGTTGTTAAGTCTTTCAAGCTCAAGTTCGTTTCAAAGATCAAGATTATTCTGTCAAGTTGAAACATCTTTCACCATTAGTATTTCTCAACCAAAACACTCAAACAATTGATAAAGTTTACAAATTTCATCCTTAAACGAAAAATATCTTACAAAGTTAGTACCTTTCCCAAAGATATCAAAACCAACAACAAATCAAACACAATACATTACGCTCAAAAAGATCCTTCATAAGATTCTCTTAAACATCAAACGGCTAGTTTTGGTACTTCAAAGATAAGTGATTACGAAGTTGATTTGGTATTACTTGTTTGAGACTGAAGTGGGATTTCACGAAGGCGTCTACTTATTTTATCATCGTGACTTCCCTCTATTTTCTAACTGTTTCACCCTCTAACGATGATGGCTTGCTTGAGCACACAAGGATTATGATTGAGACTTAGATTATCTAGTTATGCCTGATGTAAGGAGTTACATTGTAGTACTCATGGGTTATAGCTATCACTTAAAGGAGTTACATTGTAGTGCTCAGTGTCACACGTAGATGCAGATGTGGATAATTTCAAGAGGTGTTGTACGTCTTATACTTTTAATCGGGTATAGAGTACTTAGGGGTTTTGAAGCCGCATAACTCTCTGCACCGTTCTTCAATCAACAGTAGTGCAAGCTTAAGTAACAAATTTAGGGGATTGTACTTCAGTTTCAAGTTTGGAATATCGGGTTTACTTCATCTATGATCACAACAGATAGCTGACAGAATATGAGGTTGGTAAGTTAGCTAGAGAGCTTAAAAGGTTAAGATGTGATCAACAATATTCACAGGATATTATTGTACTACAAAACGACAATGGTACTTCACAGTGTAAGCAAAAATTTCAAAGTTCTTCAACGACGTTCATAACTTTTCAAGATTTATGCTTATGACAAGAACTTCTCGAGTATATGAACATACACGAAAATGATGCTTCTGAGAGTTCGCAACCATCATGGGGGAAAATCGTGTACGTGGTGTAGTTTTTCGAGTCAATAAAGAAGGGCTATAGGTATATAAACTATTGGTTTAGAAAATTCGTGCAACGTGTACTTTTGTTCAACTTCCAGGGGGAAGTAGTATATTCTACTTTAATATCGTTTGTGTGAAGTATTCTGCATACGTGAGAAGAATTGTTGTTGATTTCTCGCATGTTCCCCCAAACAGATAATCACCAAGACCTAATAACAAGAAGCAATGGTATTTGGTGTGGTTTACTTCTTTATTCTACAAAATTCCATTGTGTACTTTAATGACAAACTTAGACGATCATTTAAGCTACATCAAAGTTTCTGAATCTACTCAAGATACAGATATTGGTTTGGGGGAAGCTGATGCAAAAACTTTGCCAAAAAGGATTCTATGAAGAAAGCTTTTCAAGGCATGATGCATGAATTAGGGGAAGTTAATCCAACTCATGCATACTATAATGGTTCCTGAAAAGTAAAGACACTGAAGATCTAAGCTGGAGTACAAGTTTCAAGACAAAATGAACTCAGAAGACATCTTCAGCATTGGAAGCACTTTGGAAGAATTTATTTTGTTGTATTTCTACTTGTTAGGAACATTGTAAGTAATCCCATATGTTTACATATTAGGAGAAGAGTTTTAGCCTTAAAATGAAAACTTATATGGAATTACATTAGATAAAATAGCCACACAACACATGGACTAATAATGACATGTTTAGATAGTTTAGTGTTGTGAGGGCTATAAATACTACCTCCTTACTTCCAAGGAGGGGTGAGGAAATCATTTGTAACAAAGAAGAGTGTGTGTTTTCTCCTCCTTTTCATTAGAAAACATACACATCTTCCCATCTCTTTCTCTCTTTAATAATATGGCACTTTACTTAAAAAGGCATCTTGTAATCTTGATTTTGATCTTTTCTTTTCTTTGTCTTTATCTTTTGTTTTCTTTCCTTTGAGATCTTTCATCATTACTTGCCTTGAATGCATCTTGATTTATTTTCTACAGAATAGCTTGATGAATTTTGATCAACATTCTCATACTTGTCTTGAAAGCTACTAATCTCCCTCATTATAGACCTTTTGACTATCAAGTAATCTTGATGACATTAAAGGAGTTCTTTGATTAACAGAGCTGCAGAAGTGTATTTGTGTTTGTTCTGAGCTTTCATCTTTGATGTGTAAATATTTAAAGCTTTGAGATGAGTATGCGGCTATGAATATGACGACGCTAGCATAAGGTAGTTACTTCATCGTTGATACCTGCACTTAAAGGGTTAGCAATAATAACATATATGGACGAATCATGTCTTTGTCATTCGTCGATTTCGGTAATGTTAACCTCCGAGTCTGTGAGGACCATTTTACAGTATAAATATTATACCTGTGATCAGGTAGATTCATTAAAAGAACCTCCTTGATAGGGTTTCTAGGTTAAAGTATTAGATCCTCTAACGCAGATGCATTAGATTCACCATACTTGCTAGTTCTCTTTACCAAAACGCCTCAAAGCAGGCTACCTCACTAATAGTATTGATACTTTTAGAATGGTAAAGAGTGAATTACTGAATTATTATTTTAATGTTTGAGTCATCAATTCATATACTGGTTCACATTGGATTTCCAGTTAACACAAGTTTAATTCATAAAGAATCTCACAAGTGACCTATCGCAGTGCTGTTTGATGTTGACACTAGATGGATTTCCATTCGTCATTGTGAAATACTAAAGAGTATCACTTTGAATGTTCTGGCAAGATTTGATTATAATGAGCAACACTTTTTGTTACATCTTGTGTTCGTTATTGTCAACAACAAGTGTATTTTGAAATTGTGTCCTAACGAGATTTGTAATTTGATCTCTTTTGGATCTAGACTCAGTAAGTGCATTTTGGTTTTGGTGAGTGGAGGCTGGAGTTGACTGCCACCTTTTTAATATAAACATTTCTCAGAGTGAGAAGTCGATAGATGATGTGTTTAATCTCCGTGAGAATTGAAACAAGAATTTGTTGAGAGAAACTTGAGTGGCTGGGAAGGGTTGTGCATTGCATCACTGGGTCTATGATGTCTTGTCTTTAATACCAAATATCATCTTTGTGATATCTGATAAGATTATGTATTGACCTGGTTTCTTCCTAGTTGTGTGGAGGGTTTCTTTCTTTTCACCCTTTTCATTACATTTCTTTTTCATTCGTTAACCTCTTGAATGTTTACCAAGACATCATTACTATCACCATGTTATGATTGTTCTGGTGATAACTCATGCCTTAGTCAACATTATTCCCATAAACTCATTCAACTCAATCTTACCTATGGACTTTTAATCTATCTAATGGAATGTCTTTGGGTAGATCCCTCTAGCTCTGGTTGGATCAAAGGACTAATACCTAATCTAACCACCTTATAACTTCATCATCGTCGATAAATTGTTGGGTATTGAGATCAAAACCATAGAAACCATTTAAAAATCAATCAAAGTGTTTGATAGACTAATCAAAACTTTTTACACTTTGAAAGTTTCATATTTTAAGAATTACTCCCCTTACACATGTGCATCATAAATGAAAGAGTTTTGCATAAGGAGGAAAGAGTTATGCATTTAAATCAAAGACGATCACATTTTAATCCAATTCCCCCCCCCCCTCCTAAAAAAATAATAGACCATATGATTTTTTGATATCAATGGAGTAAAATGGCTATTTGAGAATTTTGAAAGCACATGGGAGAAAATGATTATTGCATGATTATAATTGGAACATTTTTCTTTTGCTCTCCTTCAATAATAGATCTCAGTCAAAGGATTTAATGAGGAATGAAGTGTTAAACATACAATTTTAAAAGATTTCGAAAAATCTTTTTGGTAAACTCTTGAAAAATTGTGTCAACATTTTGAAAACTTTTTACTTGAGCTCAAGAATTTGAATATCTTAATGAATTAGCTCAAGTCCGAGAAGGTGTAAGCTTCTCGTTGTCAGGATAAATGTACTTAGTTGTACACTTTCCTCTCTTTAAAGTCCGAGTTCTAAGCTGAAATACTTAGAAGTTAAAGTTTTGAGCAGACTTTTGAAAAGTTTTTGATAAGTATGCTCAAATGCAAGAGGATTTCTCTTTTTTGAAGGTAAACCGCACTGAAGCATACACTTTCCTTTTATTTGAAAACCGATTTGTACATTGATGTGTACACAAGTCATTTTGATAAGCAAAATTTTGAAAGATTTTGAAAACCTTTGGAAAAAATATTGAATAAATTTTGCTCGAAAACAAGAAGATTTCTCTTCTTTTCTTAAGATAAGTGCACTCACACCTACATTTTCTTTTCTTTGAAAAATGGGTTGTTATCTGTTATTTAATAACAAGCCATTGACTTGAGCTACAAAACTTTTAATGATTTGGTTGAATAGCTAGAGACCGAAAAGAATTCTCTTTTTGTTGTTAAGGATAAATGCATTGAAGCGTACATTTTCCTTTTATTTGAGGCACGAGTTGCAATCTGACATCTAATTACAAACCGTTTTCATGAGCTTAAAACTTTGAATATTTTTATGAATGGCCCATGACTGAGAAAATTTCTTTTCTCATTGTTAGGATAATTTATCTTTAAAGATAAGCTTTCTTTTCTTTGAAGTCCGGGTTACAATCTGAAGTGACTGCAAGCCATTATGATACCAAACTAGACAACAACCTTTTGAACCCATTTAAGCACGGTGCTAACGGGTTTACCAAATTTTGAGAACCATTTAAAGGTTGTGTCAATTCGATTTAAAGAAGTTGAATTCCAACGAGGATTAAAAACTGGTGTTTCAAAAAGGAATAATGCTCATGGAATCAACAGAGATTTAAAGGTCCTTTTGTTATTCCATTGATTATGAGAACTTGGGTTTTCATGTGGAGTTTTAAATCTTGGTGAAGAAGAAGATTTCCATCTGTTGTTGAAACCCGGTGTTTCATTTTAAAAGTTCATTCTTGAAATTAATGGAAATCTTCCACTATTTAGAATTTTCAAAGCAGAGTCATTCTTGTTTTGCAACGAAAGCATTTTTGATTTTGAGTATTTGAAAGGTTTTGAATGTCTTTTCTTTGGTCTCCAAACTTGCTTTACCGGTGTAAAACAAGAGTTTGGTGTTTCAAAAGTCTGCCTTTTCTTACTTGAATCACTTGAGTTAAAAACCTTTTTTGAAGTAGGTGTTTCAAAAACTTGAGGTTTCTTAGAAAACTTCCTATCTTTTTGCAAAGAATTGTAAACTGAGACACCCTCTTTGTAAATGATTTGGAAGATTCACCAGTGTAAATCTTTGGCGAAACACTTACTTTTGGTGTTGAAAAGTTTGACATGGGAGATTTTCCTTTTTCTCGTTTAAGATCATCAAACTTTGCTTTTAGGGCATTGTATGAAATAATCAACTCGTTATATTCCTTTTAATTTGAAATGAGATTTTTTGATGCCGACTTTGATTCTAAAGAAGCAATTTGTTTCAAAAACTGATCTTTTCGGCTTTAGAATCTTGAATCTTACGATCCAATTATTGTTCAAGGATAACTCTTGTATTTTTAAGTTTTTCAAAATATGTTTTGTACTTGTCCGTTTTCTTTGAAAAATCAACTTTGGCATCCTCAAAATCTTTTGTCTGTTGACCTAAAATCGTTTCGAGCTCCTTAATCTTTGATTCAAAACTTGATGTTTCATTTCCAAAAAGAATCTTTTTCTCCCCTGATTCTGATTTAACATTTGAGGGATCAGTATCATAAAAAGATTTTTGAAGGAAATCATTTGAGATTTGAGAGGCAAACTTTTTCTTTTTCATTGATTTACTCTTTTGAAAAACTTTATCAAACTTTTTATCCGCAAATGTACATAATTGGAACTTTAAATTTTTAACTTCGTTTTGAGAAATGTTTGAAATTTTTTGTCTGAGCTCGTGGATTTTTTATTGAATCAAACAAATTTTTGTAAACCAACTTCAAGTGTTTATTCTCTTTAATTAATGAAGCCACTTGATGTTTCAACTCAATGTTTTAAGTTTCAATCTCATCAAAATCAAACTTAACATTGACTTTATCACATTGATTAGTTTCTACCCTTGAACTTTGAACTAACTCTAACAAATATTTATAAGTTTGTTTCAAATGTGCATTTTTGATTTGTAATGATGCTACAAAATTCTCGTTTTCTGTTTGCATTGTTTTCAAAGAATTGTTTTCTTGAATCTTATATTGAAGTGCAATTTCAAAATCAATACTTTGTGCCTCTAGTTTTAAAAAATCTTTTTGAAGCTGGGTAATGGTCTTTTTGAGACAACAGCTTTCATTTTCCAAAGAAGAATTTTGTTTAAAAATCTTGTTCTCATATACATGGCTATATGACTCTGATATGGCTGACTCAAACTGGGTTTTGAAGAATTCCTTTTGTATGTCCAAAATTAAACACTTTTCATCAAACTCATCTTTAAGAGATGTGGCATACTTTAAATCATCTTTTATTTCTTTGACAAGACTCTTTTCAAAGCAGTTTAGTTGAAAATTGACATCTTTAACTAAAGGTTCAAATTCTTCAGCCAATCGATTTTGATCTCTATTATTGACATTTTGTTCATAACTGTGTTCAAAAAATGAATTAAACAATTCTTCTCGATTAAGTTTTAATTTTGAAAACGTTTGTTTTTCAAACTTGAGCATTGCCTGCTTGACATAGCAAAAGTATTTCATTAGAAGAATTTTCTAAAGTTTTAGATCATAATTTCTCAGTTGAGCTTGTTCCAATTTTTTTTTCAAATTAACATCTCTTCTTTTCAAAGGAACTTTTGGAGGTTCTTCGAATTGAGTCTCACCATATACAAAGCCATGATACGAAAGCGAGGATTTTCTTTGTTTTACTTTCAAACGTTTTTCACCTTCACATTTTAACTCTTCTTCAGAAATGATCTTATAATCAGAAAGCAAGTCTTTTCCCATTTCATTAATGTTATACAAGCTTGGTGTTAACTCTTTGCCTTTGTTAAGGATTTTCAACATTATTTGGATCTTAAAGCAACATATAACTCTTTTAAAGCCATCAGGATTACTTGATAGTCAAAATCTCTATAATGAGGGAGATTGGTAGCTTTCAAGACAAGTATGAGAATGTTGGTCAAAATGCATCAAGCTATTCAGTAGAAAATAAATCAAGATACATTCAAGGAAAATAATGATGAAAGATCTCAAAGGAAAGAAAACAAAATATAAAGACAAAGAAAAGATCAAGATCAAGATCACAAGCGCATGATTGGAGCAAAATGAACTAGCTAAACTATTACACGAGATCAGGGTCACAAAGAGAGATCTCTATAATCACCCCTTAGGGGGAGATTGTTAGGAATTCAGAAAGTGTTGATCATTAATAAAATCTCAACGATTGTCCCTTAGGGGAGATTCTTAGGAATTCAATTTTAGTGAAGTGACGATCATTATCGATCTCATGAGTCTTGTAATAGTTAGATAATATTAAGCATGTAATAGTTAGTCGGTTAAGCTAGTTTATTAAACTAAATATTGTAATAGTCCATGACCCGGCCTATGAAAGCCCAAGTAAGGCCCAACCCAGGTTATGGAGACTATATAAAGAACCCTCTCTTCACATAGAGAGGGTGTGAGTGTGTGTCACAAAAGTGTGTAAGTGAGTTTTATCTCCTCTCTTTGTGAAATAAAATAGAATTATCCAAACACCTCCATCACCTCTTTTCTTTCTTCTCTAATTCTTATGTGTGATTTATAAGTTTCTATCAGTTCTAAAGCCTAAACGTACACACACATCAACAAGAAGAAATAAAAAAACAAGAATTATAAACTATAATCAATTAAACTCATTGAATATGTTACGCCTTAATGATGACAAGTTTCATGCACTCCCAAATAAATACTAGATGAATTAGCCAAGCATACTTGAATAAGAACAATCAACAATAAGAATTTAAGACATAATAAAAATATAATCAAGAATCCAAACCATTACAAGATGTTTATGGATGGAATAAGACCTTCTAAGTTGTTGGGAAAACACCTACCCAAACCCTAGAATCAGACTTAGGGTTGGGGGCTTGATAAAAACGAAGTTATGAGGCTATATTTATAGGAAAACCCTAGGTTAGCAATCCCGACGCCATCACAAAAGATCCCGACGCTGTTGTGGTGACATTTTTCACCAAGTTGTAGATTTTCTTGTTGCGATCGTGTGGGCTATTGAATTGTCAAAATCCGAGTTCGTATGAAGGAGTTATGATCAAAACAATATCTGATACTTCACGCGCAAGTGAAATGGTCTTCTTTACCACGTGACACCGTCACAATAATTGTGACACCATCGCTTCATCATCAAGACGGCGCCGTATGTTTTTCTGACGCCTTCTCCACCTTCTGTAAGAAATTCTTTAAGCCTTCGTCGTGTAAAGTTGCAATCTTGTCTCGTTTCTTCTAAAATTGAGCCCATGGCACGTGTAGTTCCTCCAAGTGCTAAAAATGCAAAAAGAAACGATTAAGCACATATTTTAAGCATTTTTGCATGATTACAGGGGTTAAATGACCTTGAAAAAGTGTATAAAATTATACCTCATCAAATACCCCTACACTTGGGATTTGCTTGTCCCCAACCTACTCTTTAAATGATTTTATAGTACAACCAATTAGACCTCATAATTAGAAGCACATAAATTATACACTAGCACCTCTCAATAAGTGTTTGGATTCTCTGTTTCTCTCGAGTGTATAATGAATTATAACAATATGGGAAACAAAAAATTTAACACTCATTACCTGTCATATTATACAAATTACCATAGGCTTGATAGATGATCAAACATCCACCGCTAAGTGTAAGTACTAAAAGTTACTATCAAAGAGGTCTTTGGAGGGTTTTGGGGTGTAGGTGTAATATGATAAACATGAAAACAGAAACGGATGGGAAATATTTGGGGAGTGGATTTTTTAGTTGAATTTGGGGTGAAGTGGTGAGTTAATCATTTATAAGAATACACATTGATATTATTGCTAAGCCAAAGACTCGACCACTTGGATAAAGATATACAAACTCTACACAACTTTACATCAAACTTTTTCTTTTTCTTTTCTCTTTTTTTCATAACATCACTTGAGGTTTATAGATACAGCCCTACACTTGAGCTTTTACATACTTGATACATGAACTAATCTAATGACCCAAATTGAGGTGTATCAAAATAACATAGAGATTATCCAACAAACATATTGTGACAACCGTGATTTAATCAGGTTAGTGATACCTTTAGAAATGGCAAAGAGTTCATTTTATGTGTTCAAGTGTTGTGCTATGTGATTTTATGTGTGCTAAGTAAGTTAAGTATGTGCATGATATCATTTTGAGGTGTTTGGGCATCCCATTTTGAGTATGGTTGTGTTGGGTAATGAGTATTCTATTTGTTCACGTTTAGTGATAATGGAAAGGAATGACGTATTGCATGTAATGCTACATCAATAGTTGGATGATTAAGTGTTAAGCGTTTATGAAAAATGTGGCATTTTAGAATTGAGATAGGTGAGTGAAATATAGAAGTTTGTAGCAAACTTTCTAAAAATAGAAAGTGGTTTGGTGAAATGAAAGTTATATTTAGAAAGTTTAGTAAGTAGCGTTTAAGTAAAAAGGTTTAATCAAACTAGCTTAGGTTTTTATAAAAACTTAAGGTAATGAAGTAAATTAGTTAATTAATAATTTTAAAAATAATAATAATAAAAATATATATTTATTAAGGTGGCCGATCGGTTTTAAAAAAAAGTAGGATTAGAGTTTTAATTTTTATCAAATTGCAAATAGAAAAGGATAAGGGTTACTTAGAATTATATCCCACAAACCTAGCTCATAATCCCTTACTCCCCTCCTCTTGTGCCGTCGAACTCAGCCCCCAAAACCCTAAGAAGAATCAATTTTTATTGCTAGATCTAAGAGTCAATCAAGAGTGTTGTTTAGGTGCTAATCATCAAGGTAAGTGTGTTCATCCTAGTTTAAATAATGCAAGCATGTAACACTAATGATGGTGGATTCTAGGGTTTCATAAAATATAGAATATTAATGATATTTAATGATGCTAGAGCGATTAATGCTTGATTAGGGTCATGTTCATGCAATTGGTTAGGTTATATTTGCGTTAAAACTTGATTTAGGGTTGAGTAGAATTTTGGGTCGTGTTCAACGATTGATATCTAGATGATAAAAATGTGTATTGATTTGTTTTTTGAGTCTATGAATAATCAAAAAGAGTCTACTTTCCAGAAAATCCAGCCTCAAAGGTTTTTAAGGTCGGGAAGTCATTCAAATAATTGTTGCAACAAAAGTGGTCAAAACAGCAAAT
>BQNB010171665.1:1026-13540 GCA_026074375.1 Tanacetum coccineum
GGATTTTCCAGAAACTAGACTCTTTGAATTTAACTTTAGGCTCAAGAATCATGTTAAAACCAATTTTTATCATTAAGATATGCCCCGTTGAACATGACCTAAAATTCTGCCTAGAATTATTAACCATGAAAACCCTAATTAACACCCATCAAAACCAACCCTAGGGTTTCTAATCTTGTAGTTTTTATTAATAACACATTTAATGATCATCTTAGGGTTTCATAACATGTAATTTAACCATTTTAATTAGATTAAACCCTAGAGAAATTGACAAGAACATAAACACATTATTTTTTACAATCTTTTAGGTTTTTATGAAAACTTTTGCATATGTAATCATGGTGACAACAAGAATGAAACAAAATCAAGAATTACCTATGGAATGAGAGAGGAGTACAAGATCAAACACCAAGAACCCAAGAATACACCAAAGAATAAAGATCAATACCACACCAAGAACACCAAAACTTCAAGGATTACCCAAAACACCTAAATATTTTTCTTGCTCGAAGCTTCTATGGAGAAATACACAAAATTATGGAGAGAAAATTTTTAAAGAATGATGGAGAATGATGGGAGAAGGGGCCGGTTATAAAGGGTAGAGAGGAGGGGGACAAAATCTTTTTATTGTTTTAGGAGATTACCAAATATTTGCTTAAACCTTTTTACACCTCATTCCTAAAATAAGTTTAGCTTTAAAAATAAAAGATTTTCTTGTAAAATCACCCCTAAGGGCCGGTCTAAATGAAGGAGGAGGGGAGGCAAAATAATTTTTTTCCCATTTTGAAGATTACACAAAATACTTGCTAAAACTTTTTAATACTTATCCCTTAAAATAGGTTTTTTATAAAAAGAAAGTAAATATACAAAATAATCAAAATTACAAAATATATTATTTATTTTTTAAATATGGGGCCGGCCATATATATGTTCATATATAAGTTTTTAAAACAAAATACCTTATGTTATATCTTTATAATTTCCCAAAATTATAACCTAAAGTTTTATTTTCAAATACTTATTAATAAACTTTAGGTTATATTTCAAATTAACAAAATGAAATGAAATTTAAATTTTTGGGTTTTACATGTCTACTTTGAGACGCTCCGGTATTGAGAATGGCTAGTGCAGCTGCGAAACCCTATTAAGGAGATTCCTTGGAATTCTACCTGATCACAGGCAGTATTTATACTGATAAACAGGGAACCGTGGTTATTACAACCGTATTTGACGAAAGTGAACAAAGCCTCTTTCGTTTATTACTAACGTAAACTTGCAGGTATTTCCGACGGTAGTAGGTGGTAGCCGGAGACAAGTCAGATTCATAACAACATACTCATACTCTACCGACACATCTTAAGACATCATGAAAGCTTAAGTAAATGTTTCAAGGCTTCCGCAACTCTGATACTACACGTCCTTCTTGAAGTGACCAAATGTTAAAGTTAAAGAACTTCAAGAACAAAGAATATTCAAGCTTTCAAGATCAAGAAAGGTATGATCATGTCGGTCGAGAAGTCACAAGCACAAAATGGCGAAAGACCACAAGATGATGATTAAATATTACATTTGGCTGATGATCTCAAAGAAGCTCAAGATCACATACAAGTCGAGTTAAGGAACAAGCTCAAGATTAATGATCAAAGATCATTTCATCAAAGTACAAGATATCAAATGAAGAATCAAAGACTATGAGCTGGAACATAAGAACAATCATAAGATTGCTGAGCTTAAGTTAGTATTTTCTAGGGTGACCTCCCTTAGGGGGAGATTGTTAGATATAATTTAAAGACTCGGTCACCCTGTGTATTTTACAGTTTATCATAGCTCGTAGTTTAATGTTAATCGTATGACAAACGGTATTGGGCCGGGTGTTAAACCCACACGTGGAAGCCCATACCAAGGCCTATGGGCCGGTTTTGTAAGAACTATAAATACCTCTTCCAACCCATGAAAGAGGTGGTTGGTCATTTCATAATACAAGTTTTACTTTCTCTCACTAGAAGCTTTTCTCTCTAGTCTTTCTCTCTCTAAGATTCGGCCAATCCACTAATCTACCATTGTGTTATGATATCTAATATTCTACACATTTCGAGTAAGCGAGATAACTAAGTCCGTGTGGGTTGTGATGCATTCATAATTACATTGGCCACCGTATTTATAGATGCATCCTTTCCAAGTTATACTCAGTATCTAGCCCACACAGCCCAGTGATTGACTTAACTAATACGATAGACGATAGACGATAGATGATACATACGCACAAAAGCAAGTAATAGACACACATAAATCCTACTATGAAAACTATATGAATGTTCCTAGGTTATAGTTTAGGTCAAACCACCTAGTTCTCTATAACCTTGGCTCTGATTACCAATCTATCACACCCCGACGATGGCGGAAACACGAGGCGTGACGGAGGATTGATCGTCATAACACAAGATATAATATAGAAAAAACTAAAATGCATATCATAAAGTGTCACGACAACCTCTGACAACAAGTATGAAAATTGTGCCAAAATAGTCGATAAACACAACATATAGCTCAAATTTATTACAATCCAACTCCCAACATAGGGGCATAACAAGTCTAGAATAATCTAAGAACATCAACATGAAAACAAGTCTCGAATGAAATCCTTCAACAATGATCCCTCACATGATAGCTTAGGTCTCTAACGCATTCTATCTTGAACTTAACGAACCATTTCATCACCTGAAAATCATACTCAAAAAGGTCAACATAAAGTTGGTGAGCTCGTAGGTTTAGAAGTAAACCCAGTTGTTGTGCCAGAATTTAAGTAGTGGACAATTTTGCAATATAAAAACAGAATGCATGCAATAGTATTTATAATTCTGACATAGAATCACATGATATCATATCATTCAACCCAATCAACAATCCATAGTATTTCGCGCGCTTATAGTCCTCCGAACCTATCGCCTACCAGCTGGATCTACACAGTCGGCTAAAATAGTCCTTTCATAGAGGTTCACATAGAAGTTATGCACAATTTGCCCTCATGACATTCACATAGCAATCATAGGCACATAACATTGTCCAAAAGAAATATAAGTTTTGCACAGATGAAAAAGCATTGAAAAGAATTTGAGTATCATTTTCCCCCAACCGAAAAGAGTTAAAAATCAAAATGATAGTAGTTTTACATAGTGATGAAAACATGTTCAAAATATATTTGAGTATCATTTCCCCCCAACGAAAAATAGTTTGAAATGAGGCATGAAACTCACCTTAACAATGATTAACAAGGTAAGCGATAGAATATGATAGCCACACACGGCGTATATCGGACTTCCAGACACGACCAACAATTTGACTTGATTTTGAATTATGTTTGAAATGGATTTTGGATTTGATGCATATCATTTGGAAATGTTATCGTATTGCTAGTTTTTAGTGGTATTTTCATTGCAATGGGTTGTGTTTAAAGACGCGAAGGAGATATATTAAGTATGTACGGTAGATACTATCCACTTATAACTATTTAAGAAAATATTAAGTAAAATAACAATGCTTAGATAATAGTTATTAAATAGTATATTCCGGTAATTCATCCGGTAACCTCGAGTTATCTAGTTGAAATTGTATAGATTATAATTAAATATATGTTTTAATTACGCTAAACCATTTATAGAAGTTTTATATTTTATAAAGTTATAAAATATGTTTTTCGTCTTTTAGTCGATTTATTAAAATAATAATATTTTATTATTTCGTCCTTTTGTGGGATTTTTAAGAAAGTGGAACTTTTGTAAAATATTCTAAGTATAATATTTTTATAAAATTTCGGCATAACCCGTTCGTTTATAAAATGTTTTCCAAGGTTTTAAACCTCATTTTCCAAACATTTTCCCTAAAACAAATTAATTCCGACAAAACGACCAGAATCACATTTCGCGACAATTATCAAGACGTATTTCTCCAAATGAATTTCTAAATATCCTACTATATACGTAAGTATGTACTCCCTCCGTCCCAAAATAACTGTCAAGTTTGATTTTTTAGAGTCAAACTGATTCAACTTTGACCTTATCTATTTTTTTTTGTTATATAATATTTGATGCAAAATATATGAATAGATTAGGTTTTAAATAAAGTTTTTCATGGTAATAATTATATAAGTATTATATACTACAAAAAATAAATTTCAGGCCAAAAGTCCAAACGACTTTCTAACTATCCTAGTATATATATATATAAGTATGTATTACTTTTAAGAGTCCGTTTTAACATGTACAACGACTAGTTCTCGCTCATTGGGCCTTAAGGCCAATAGTGGTCCAAAACAATATTATTGGGTTTTAAATCCGATTTAGGCCCTATATTAAGCCCATTAACATATATAAGTTAGATGAATAAGCCACAACATAAGCCAAGGCTCACGGACCAAGACTAAGCCATGGTTTGGGCTTAGCTTATTGGGTCGTGGCCTCTTAGACCCAAAATGAGCTATCCGGAGCTTATTTTTAAGCCGTTAAGCTATACGAGTCCTTAAATATCAAAATAAGCTCTAACCAAAAGTCATGAAAATAATCCGGACCACAATAAGGTTCACAATAAGCCGCGGCTTATTGGACCTTATTGGGCAGTGGGTTATATAAGCCCAAAACCAAATACCTATAGTTTTAAACAAGCTAATAAGCTACGTAGTACCTTTAGATACCAAAATAAGCTATCAAAATAAGCTATAACAATATAAAAAAGAAGTAAATAACCAAAAACTCTTTCTTTTTTATTCTTGTGGTTTTCGAACCTAATAAGCCCATAAATAAGCTCACCAAAGCTTATAAATAAGCCAAATAAGCTACAATATATAATAAGCAACACTTCACCAACGCAACCACTATATTAAAATGACCAACCCTTGCTTTCCTTTTTCCCTTTGTTCGAACCCAAACGCACCCTATACGGTGTTTCGTACATTTTTCTTGTTTGATTTTTAGAAAACGCACCGTACAACTAACATCTATGCATCATTAGACATTCAAAAGTACAAGAATTTATGAAATAAAGTGACTTACAAAAGAGGGTTTTGAAGATGAGATTAACACAAAACGACAACCCAAACGTTGTTTTTATATACCCACGTTTATTCGAATCAACCCGAAAACGCTTAAACCTTCATGTTCTTGATCAAAGTTGGAAAATTTATGTGTTTTTAGGGGTGTGTGTGTGTTCGGACATGAGCAAGGAGGAGAGGAGAAAGAGAAACTTTTGTATATGTGTTTTGTGTGAGTTTGAAATGAAAAGTATCTAGATATGCACGCACCCCTTTTAGACAAGGCTCCTAAATTCAAGCCTTCTTGTCCTCTAAGGGTTTCGACCGGTTATGGGTATCTTAGGGGGATCCTAAGTGCCTTTCGTCGCTTGTCGGGTTAACTAACGCTCCTAGTTCGTGATTTAAAATGTGACCCGACGTTTTTTAGAATTTTTATTGGATTCAAAAATACATTTACATGAACATAGGATATTCACACGATATGTTTTATAGTTAGTTTGGTTTAAATTAAGTATTGAACATTTACGGACGTGTCAGAACGCGTTGTTTGACATTCTAAGCCGTTTGCGGGACAAACCTCCCGAAAAGTGATCAAATAAGATTATAAACCTCTAAAAGGAATAATATATGAAATAAAAGGTTTATTGACTAAAGAAAATATAGATTGACTACCGTAAACACGGTAATTGCTAACGGAAAACGATAAAAGTCAAAAGTCAAAGGACTTAAATAGAACATTACATGACTAGAAAATCCGCAAGGGTTACAAGTTGTTTTATACAGGAAAGGTTACTCAGCACCATGGTTACGGTATGTTGGTCCTAACCAACCACACTATGTCCTCCAAGAAGCCCACTTTGGATCTTGCGGGGCCCATGCAGGGGCTACAACAATCGCACAAAAGGCCGCAAGGCTTGGATATTATTGGCCTACAATGTACCGTGACGCAACCCAGGTGGTCGATGAATGCCACAACTGCCAAGAGCATGCTCCAATAACACAACAACCACAATGTAACTTAACGAGCATCTCGAGACCATGGCCATTTTACCAATGGGGAATCGACTTGGTTGGACCTTTTCCGAAAGCCCAGGTCGAGTAAAATTTCTGGTCATAGCAATCGACTATTTCACAAAATGGGTGGAAGCCACACCACTTGCTACCATTACTGGGAAGAACATTCTGAAATTCATTTTGAGCAACATCGTATGCAGATTCGGGATCCAAGGTGTCATTTATTAGCGCCACGAAAAGGCAGTTTTGTCAGAAAACCCATTCTACTACTAGTATGTACAACTCAAGATCAAGCAAAGTCACATCAGTAGCGCAACCCAGCAAACGCCAAACATAGGTAACAAACAAAATCTACTCCAAGGTCTAAAAACACGATTGGGTAAAGCAAAAGGCCAATGGGTGGAGGAATTGCCCAACGTATTATGGGCTCATCGTACGACAGCCAAAATAGGATATCATTGCACACCATTCAGTCTAGTTTACGGATCTGAGGCAGTCTTACCTCCTGAGATTGGGGTTCCCACGTATCATATACAATCATACGAAGAAAATAAGAACATCGTAGACCTTCAACTAAATCTAGAATTGCTAAAAGAACGAAGAGAGCTCGCATACTTATGTGAAGCAAAGTACAAGCGCCAAATTGAACGATACTATAACTCCAAGGTCCGACATGCACACCTAAGAGTTGGCGACTTTGTACTACGTAAGAACGAGGCAAGTCAACAAGAGGGCCACAAGAAGCTCGACCCAAATTGGGAATGACCTTACCAAATTATCAAAGCTAAGCGCCCTGGGACATATGTTCTAAAAGACTTGCTTGGGAAATTAATACCCAGAACATGGCATATAAGTAATTTGCGCAAGTTCAACTTCAGAAAAAATGACATCGCGCCTATGTTCAACGCACTTTGAAAGTGTTATGTACTTAAATAATGATCGTATCTTTTATCTTAATAAAAAAAGTTTGCAATCACAATGCTTCGGTAGCATTATCAAACTTCATATCAATGTTAGGAAAAAGCCCGATGTTTCGATACGATAACTCGAACTTGACATTTTGATATATATCAAATGTGATACGATACACATCGTTATATCGCTATAAAAAGGGATACAAGCTTGAACAGCGCTGATTTAAATCAGGATATCTTCCCGACAATAAAAGGGATACAGCTCATACGTACCAAGAGTATATGTGTACTCTAAACGAAGAAATTGCCAAAGCAATATTATGCATAGCCCGGGTACTTACAACCATCACGATAGACAATATGATGGTCTACGTCAATCAAACGGCTACCACAACACATACTAATATCAAAGGCAAAAAACAATTCATAAAGAGATATCACCTCATGCCCATATAATTAGACACATGTACTTCACCATAAAATATTACTATCCTCTTTAGTTATCATAATCACAAATACTATACTCTTACTACATGCTCACCAGGCATGTCATATACATACTCTGTTACTTTTCAATCATATATACGTTTTTTATATTATCCTACGCAAAATAACAGATTGATATCAAAAGTTACACCATAGATATGTTTCCAAATAGAAAAAAAGAGAATATATATAAGAAAATAGTATATAATATTCAACATATAAAAAAGTAATTTAAAGTAGATATAAGGCTCATCAAGTGCTTATGTCTAGTTACTGATATTAACGTATTAGTTATGTAAAGACAACTTAAAATATTGATCTATGTAAATTGATACAAAAACAGTAGGAGTTTTTACATGGGTCATCTATTTCCCCTGTGCAAATAGAAACTCTGTTTTGGTTAAACGACAACACCAACCTTCAAACAAACGTCTTACACATTAAAACTATTTTACAAGGATATATCATACACGAAATGAAAGACGATACGTATCCGAGTAGCCACACATCATCTAAGGCCAAAAGTGGCTACATATAATACTTTATCACTTACTATTATACATTACGACCCAACATACGATTCGAGCTCAAGCGCTCGGCCCGTGGCCTGAGTGCTCACCATGACGATGCAACACATAACGTAGTAACAAGACGGGGGCACCAATCACATCATTCATACATTCCCACCTGATGCTTTTAAAACCCGCTATGGCTTTAATAACCCTTTGCGGCACAAAGTCGTTTCGAGGATCCTGATGACGGTTTTCCTCTAGCATCATAAACAGCAGCTTCGAAACCTCTCATTGAAACTCATCACATTTTAAAACCCTCTTAAGAGCTCAGGGAATACCCTTCCTCAAAACCCAGCCAAGATCCTCAGTTAAGTCGGTCTTCTCCTTATAAACCTTCGACAACATGTTGCTCAAGTCGACCTCATGCTGTTTTGACTTGTTAAGATCTAACAACATGTTGTTGTAACTCGAGAACGCCAGCTCACACTTGGCCTTAAGATCTTTGTTCTCAGCCCGCAAGTTGCATAAACTCTGCTCCATATCCGCATTTAGTGATTGAGCTATGGCTAAATCCTGTTCAAAATCAGGTTGATTATTTAGACACGCGTAACCCTGCTGCTCAGGAGGGTGACCATAGGCTTGCTCCACACCAAATTGATTTTCATATTCCGTCTCCGTCATGTTCACATCCCCTCCGCCAATATAGGAAAGAGGATGGTCTTTCAACGAGGCCATACCGGAGCTACTTCCAAACTCAAAATTCCCTTTGGGTAGCCGGAACTTGTTACCAAAAGAGCCCATGTCTGATGGAAAATCAACCGGGTTAGGGGATACGTAAGGCCCTTGTCCTAAAGTTTTCTCTCCATGCGAGGCTTTCTCACCATCTAACAACTTCATCAGGTTTAAACTTGCAAAGCAGAAACACGCTTATAATAAAGTCGTTTTTAAAAAAAGAAACAACACACAATAACCACGCACCTGTTTTATCATCTTCGTTTGGAGATTCCATGAGAGATGCCTAGAGGAATGTATGAAACAAATGTGAACGAACCAGGCAATTTATACACATTTGATACGGCAGTAACCGTCTCTCTAAACCAATAGATATGGAAGGTATGTCATACAAGTAACCAACACAATCATCATCTCTATTACAGTCAAGATAGAACTATACATGTAGACTATATAGCTCTCAGTGTCTTCAAACTACATAGTAGGGGGCTTGATAGGCTTACGAGCATGTATGAGTAGTTATGTAAAAGAGTATATATTTAATATATCTGTGCTATGCATGTATATAAAAGAAATAGACATGTCACATGGGCCAGCCATTTAAATAAAAGAATTTCTAGAAGTTCTATCACTTGCCAACTTGCTAAATGAGATAAAGGAAGCGAGTCATTGCATTAAATGAATCACGTGACGGAAGAATATATTCGACTGCAAGATTCTTATCTTATAAACAAATCAAAGCCTCCACTCCCCTACAAATAAGGGGCCAGTAACTCATTGAAACACATACCAAATACAATTAACTATATATCTCTCTCTCTTCATATACTTATCTCTAAACAATATTTATTTTACTAGTAACCTCATCTGACTTGAGCGTCAGAGTCTAATACGGGGAGCAAGTCCCGGTTTACTCCTAACGTCATCTTTCTATTGTTTGATTGATACAGATAAATAGGTCACTCATTTGGCAATTAGCACCCTCACCCTGAACTTGTGGATCAGCGTATCATCAGTAACAAACAATGCATTTCAAGTAGACTGTCAGACACCAATCACCAAGAAGCAAATATTAAAGAACAATTAATCACAAACATGATCATGAATAACTAGAGGAGGACTTCATAAACTATGTCTATAGGGAGGAAGACGTGTGTATAACCATAAACAACAACAATATAACAACTTATGGTTTATCAGTTAGAAGCTGCACAAGACAAATTTTTCTCTACTCTAGCGGAATTGTTTCTGGATCAGCAACACTTGATGTATAATATCATTAGTCTGATAATGGACTCCATATACTTGTCTTATGCTTGGAATGAATTCATGCATTTATACAACAGCGACTAAGACCATGAGAGATAATCTTGTTTATACTTAGTGGGTTCATATATAATCAAAACAACATAGACCATAAGTTAGTTTCCATATACTTGGTCTAAATCCTTCGTATCATGTGCTTTGAAGCAAGTAACAACTGGGAGATATATTTAAAGTTGATTTTTGTCATGTTCATCATTCATGGGCCGTCAAACAAACCTAAAAGGAGCAGGGTCAAAGTTATATCCTTCTATGGCCCTGTAAAGCCCTTACTACCCAATGTTGCAGGACACTGCTTGACTTCTTTATATGACTTGTTTAGCTTCTAAGAGATCCAACTGTCTCTCTGATCATCACTCAACACCTAGGCCAACCTTAACATGTACTCTTAAACTAGCTCGTGTTGTAATAATGTTAGTAGATGTAATTACCAAACAAACGCAGATCAAGCTATCTTAGATAGTAGATGAAATACAAAGTCAGATGGCAATGACAGAACCATTAAAGGGCAGGGGAGGGTCCCGCCCCCCAAAAGTTGTGACAACTAATGTAATTATTAATTATTCGGTCTCAAAGTTATTGTCCATCTTTTATTTTGGTATGTCCTAAAAATTCGGCTCCCCAAAACAAATGTTCAAGTTCCGCACTGTCAGATGGTCATGCTCAAATTCACTATAATGTGTATAATATTGTAACTAGGACTCACACACTACTAGAAAATTGACTTCACTGACGGATTTTCGACGGACAATTTTTCCGACGCAAATATACTTAAACATCCGACTGCTTTCTGACGCCATACCGACAACCATACAAATCCTCGTTATTCTGTCAGAAAAGTTCTAATATTTTATATAAACTACATTCTCATTTATTTTCCCTCACTCTTATTCTTTTCCATCTAAAACCACCAGAAACACTTCCATATAATCCACGAGATGCAAGTATTCAAATCGCAATCGGATCTAAACAACAAATTCCATATAATCAAGTAAGTTTCCATCACATCCGAATTACAATTCGATTTTGCCCTAATTTGATTATGTTATCTTATTTGCCTTAATTACATTATGTTATCTTATTTTCCCTAATTTCATAATGTATTATTTTTCCCTAATTTCGTGTTTTGATACTGATGATTATGAAATTGTGAACGGATCTGTTGTTACGATTTCATTGTTAATCGATCCGATTATGTGAATGTGTGTGTGTGAGAGTGTGTGTGTGTGTGTGTGTTTGCGTGTGTGATTATGATGTTTGAAGTTGTGAGTGTATCATGTTGTTACGGTTTCAGGGTGTTTGTCTGATTGACATGAGAGTTAAATGATCGGATTAGCAAGATTAGTTTTGTTCGAGCTATAAGCTGTGATAAGTGTGTCATATTAGTGGTTTAAAGCTGGGCTAACTAGTGGTTTGAGTGTTTGGCGGGTGATCTCGTTGATGGTGTATTGTGTATAAAGTGATGAAGTAATTTGAACCAATCGAGCTCTTATATAAGTGTTCGTGATGGTATGAATATGAATGATTATAATTTGATACCGATATTAGGTTTTCTATTTATTTATATCAGTATTTAGCATTTTCGTATTTGTGATCCGGTACGTTTGTTGTGATTTATGATGCAGAGCATGATTATAAAAATTTGGAATTTTTGATATTAGATGCTATAGATATGCTGAATATAGATATATAAGTCGCTGATGAGTAGTCATAGCATTAGTTTAACCAATAAGTGGAAACTATGTTTTACAATAACATGTTTTCGTTTTTCTTGGACGCCCATAGTTAAGAGTCCAGCTCTATATAGAATTGAATAATGCATTCACTAGTAAAGTAATAAGACAAAGGTATATGTAACTTGAGGCTCGGTACTTGAGTTGTGAGAAGTAGACCCTATGCAAGTATCTGAAAGTAAAACTTTTGTTGTAATCATGGAACGAACTTTAGACATGATAGCCTGTAATCATGCTGTAAGTATTTTGTGTTGTTAAATAGATTTGCATATGCTTCACGGCATGATCAGTTGTGCGCACGAGTGATTAAATGTTCCATATTTTCAATGCGAGCTACATGTTTGGACGTATATGATTTCCTAACATCTGTTATCTGGTGGGTTGTATTAATATGCAGGTTGCTCCAGTTTAAATCATCCTAGGTACTCAAGTATGGGTCGAAGATCCAAATGTATGCTGGATTGAGGTAATAGTTACAAAGATAACTTGGCTAACACTTTAGAAGCATCTTATAACTACATTAACCAGCTTGAAAATAAGAATGCATAAACAAAAAGCCATTGGATTATCACTCCGTCGTCACGTCTGATGATGCCTCTGCCATCTGATTATCAACCCTAAAGGTAAATCATTGTCTTTAATAGGTAAATCATTGTGTCTTTATGCACTACAAAAAGTACGTCCTGCTCTAGGGTTGTTGGGACTTTTGGATGGTCATAGGTAGTTGTCACCAGGTTCCACTTTAATGAGTTGTAACACTTTACAGTATCAAAGTTT
>BQNB010171666.1:0-13540 GCA_026074375.1 Tanacetum coccineum
TCGTTGAAATCATCTATTGATTCATAATTCTTATTTAGTGGTATTCATGATTGATTTCATTCACTTATATATTTGATAAAGAGTTATTAAACATAATGGTTATTTCTTTATAATACACTTAACTAGCATAAAACTAATTTAACAACTATATGATCAATAAATATATACATAAATAACAATTTATTTGACACATAACTAAATGTATTTAAGGTTAACTTATTCATATGTATTAACAATCTAAGTAATGCTTGTAAGCTTGAATGAAAAAACAAAAGAAAAAAAATCATTTCACATCCCACATTGAATGAATGAAACAAAAGGAAGGCAATGTGAAGTCTATATAAACAAAGGCCCAAGTTTACTAGTTTATAATTATATAAAAACTAAATTGTAGATCTTTGATGTGATTGAAGGTTAACATATTGTTAGTTTTGGTTTTATGTTTAACCTAAAATACTAATAGTAATTAAAATTTTACAATCGAAATATTTTGAAACTACATATTTAGCTCGATTAGCTCATTCGGCTCGTTTAGCTCGAGAAGCTCGTTCTGCTCGAATAACTAAACGAGCTATCAAATGAGCCGAGCTAAATACAAAATTTAAAAGCTCGGCTCGTTAAATTATTCGAGCTCTACATTTTGTTTGAGCTCGACTCGAGCTCGAAATTTATCAAGCTCGACTCGAGTTAAACGAGCTCGAGCTCGAGTAGCTCATTAAAAGCTCGACTCGTTAACAGCCCTAGTTGTATCTTGTCGGCTCACAACCGATGTTACAGCCTTCTAAAGAAAGCCCATAGTAAAAATAAAAATCCAAGACTGATAAAAGTTTGCTGCATCTTGCCGGCTCACAACCGATGTTACAGCCTTCTAAAAGGTCGAGGGTTACAATTGCATAAATGTTATGTTTAATATTAAGTTTGAATTAATAAATAGATCTCTTTTTGTTAAATTTAAATATGCTTTTGAACTTTGACTATTTCATTTTAAGTTTTTAAATAAGCTATGTATATACGGGAAACCTGAGAATTCTTGAAACCTAAAGTCCGTGAGTCCCGATACTAGTCTCTGTGGGATGTCAAAAGCCTGGTCACTTAGCCGCAAGGTTGGGATGTGCCAAGACGAAAGTCGCTACATGGGATGATCTCGCCTTCAAACTCATTATTCTCGGGTGGAACGTGAAACATAGAATTTTGCAAAATGTTGATCCATGGTTGAAATTCAAAATAGCACATTCACCTAAGATATAATAATTATCGGGAGTGAAAAGTTCACAAGTTGCAAATATGAGTAGTGTTAGCATTTTAACT
Source organism: Tanacetum coccineum (assembly GCA_026074375.1). Taxonomy (NCBI): domain Eukaryota; kingdom Viridiplantae; phylum Streptophyta; class Magnoliopsida; order Asterales; family Asteraceae; genus Tanacetum; species Tanacetum coccineum. The sequence goes on from BQNB010171666.1 coordinate 1,309, forward strand.
GATATTTAACTGTGATTTCGTTTTAAGCTTGGTTTGGAGCAAGTGAAAAGTCGAGAACGATGAATTTATCCTTTTTGGGGGCATTTTCGGATCGAAATGCATCTTGTTCTGTGATCCCTAACGGTTATGAAAATAACAAAAGTCAAATTAGTTAATTGCTAAAATAATAATAATAATAAGAAAAAAATAAAATATTAGTGGTAATAAGCAATAATAGTAAAAATGGGACTTCTCTAAATTCTTGATTCTTTAATTCACCTCGATGAACACTTAGCTACTTTTCGAGGTAATTAGTCGAGAGGGATCGAGATTCTTAGTTTTCTAAGTGCTTACTTATAGCATTGCGTGAGGACACGGCAATACCTTAGTATGGGGGAATTTGGTATGTGCTATTTTACACATACCTTTTACCTTATAAAACGAACCCAAAAGACCAAAAACATGTAAAAATGGCAAATATATGCTTGTTTTTGTGTTTGTGTATGTGCAGGTACGGATATTAAAGAAATGGACAAAAATCAAAGCAAAAACGGACAAAGCCAAACACGAGAAGGAAAGAGTGCACAAGAGCCGGGAATTATCAAGCTATGGTCAACAAAAGTCAACCCTGGTCAACAATGGTCAACTCACAAAATGACAAAAACCCTCAAAATTACCAATGAGCCCTTAATGTTAAAACATTTTCACAAAAAGTCCCAAAATCATTAACACCGTTAGTCCTTTTATATTAAAAGACTAACGGTCGTTAAGTCATAAATTAACCAAATTCAAAAAAAACCACTTAACCAAGCCCATACCCATATTACCCGACCCAAACCTTTTATATACCAACGAGCCAAGACCCAAGTCAAAATCGGGTCAACGCCCCAAAAAGATATAAACATTTTACTGTTTATCTTCTTTCCCTCCACCTCTTTTTCACTTTCATTAAACACAGGGTGAATCCACCCCAAACCCACACACAAAAGAGCTTCTAGAAGGAAACCCTGCCACATCTGACACATTTCATGACACGTTGGCGATCCGGGGCATTCCTATTGGTGGAGATATGCGTACATGATCCAAGGGCCAAGATTTGATTGATTGAAAGTTAGTTATGATTGGAGGGATGTGATTAAAGATAGAGGAGCGTATGAAGACCCAGAACCTTCTCACATCACTATAAATAGACAAGTAGCTCATTCAGTAGAAGGCATCTAGGAGTAGGAGTAGTATAGGTAGATTAGCTTATTTTCAGCTTATTTTTACTGTCTTTCATTTAAAGTGAATTTCCATTTTATAAGCATTGTAACTCATTCTGATTAATAAAATTCAAGTTTCATTTCAATTCGTGTTGTTTGCCTTTAAATTTACTCTCATACTTTAAATTTGTTTTCAAGTGATTAAATAAGCTACTAATAAGCTCGTGTCAGTCTTACATACTTAAATAATGCTCACATTAACTTGTTTAAGCTATCTGGTTATTTGGTTTAGTGAATGATTCCTTCACTTAAAAGGAAATGAAGTTTAAGCTTTTGGATGATAAGCTAAATTTGGAAGAGCTTATGGGTATTTAGTAGTGCTTATTAATAAGCTGGGTAGGTTAAAGCTTAAATTTGATCTTATTACTCCTGTTTTGAGCAAGGAGTTGAGGTAAACACTTCTTTTTACCATTTTTAGCTTTGTTTCTTGTTTAAATGCTTATTTCATTGTTGCTTATTTTAACTGCTTATCTTTATTGCTTATTGCTTAATTTAGCTTAACTCATTTTTGTTATCAACTGTTTTCACAAAACTTTGCTTAAATCATCTTTAATCTGTTTTGAAATTGAATTTTCAAACTTAAAGGGGTGTTTGGGATAAGGACCCAAAACGGGTCAAACCAATTTTAAAATTGCATTGGGTCACTCAGTCCCTTTTAACAAGCTTTATTTTGTTTTGTCAATCTGGTTTTAAAAAGTTTTTATTGTTAAATCTTAGTTTAATGTGTTTTCTAACCATTCTCCAAAATCTGTGTTTTAAAATTCGTGCAAACTTCTTATTTGTAGCCTTGCCTTTAAAAGTTTTTGAAGCCTTGTTTGTGTCTTGGTTTGGACTAGTATGCAGTAGGATTAGTATTGGCTAAGTGCCTTTTGTCACTTTTGTTTTTGTGCAAAATCTGTCAAGTTAAATTTCCTTTTAAGTTTTAAAAGCCTTTTCATATTCAAATTTAGCTTGGTTAAAATAGACTTTAGAGTTTGCAATTTAGATTATAAGCTCATTAGGTGTCATATTTTATCTATTCATGCTTATTTTGAGTTTTTATGTCCTTTTCCTAGCTTAAATCCTAGGCTGCAATTAAGCCTTTTTGTCCTTTAACCACCCCCCCCCCCGCCACCCTCCCCCCCCCCCCCCCCCCCCCTGACCCCCCCCCCCCCCTCCACTGGCCGTGCCCCACCTATCCCCCCCCCCACCGCCCCCCCACCCCCCTCAGCTCCCCCCCCCCCCCCCGCTCCAGCCCCCCCCCGCCTCTCCCCTTCCGCGCCGCCCCAGCCCCTCCCCCCAACCCCCCCCCCGCTGCCCGACGCACTGTCTCCTGCGCGCCCACCCCGCCCCCCCCCCACCCCCCCCTTCTCCCACCTCCCGCTCCCCGTACCCCCACCACTCTACCCGCTCGCTCCCCCCCACCCCCCCCCCCCCGTCCCACCCACCGCCCCCCCCCCCCCCCGCGCTACCCCGCGCCCCCCCCTTCTGCCCACTCACCCCGACATACCTTGCCCCCCCTCCCCCTACGCGCTCGAGACCCCCCCACCCCCCCCCAACCCCCCGCCCTCCCCCCCCCCCCCCCCACGCTCCACTCACCCCGGTACACCCGCTCACAGACTACCTACATCCGCCCTCCCACCCCCCCCCACCTCACCCTCTCCCCCTTAAACCGTCTCGAAACAAACGCATCACAATGCTTCCAATGAAGTACTGACATGCCTGACACAACAGACAATTACTAAATCCACGGCTAGCAATTCGGGAGTCTTCTATTGTAGAAAATACGTGTACATGATCCAAGGGCCAAGACTTGATCGGCTTAAAAGTAAAGTTTTATGAAAGAAGGGGTGTGATTAAATATAGAGGAGCTATGAAGACCCGAGATCTTCTCTTCATAGGCTATAAATAGCTTACTTTGAAACACAGCAAAAATAAGAAGCTTATGAGTATATAGGAAGATTAGCTTAATTCACTTATTTTATTGACTTTCATTTAAAGTTGAATTGTCCAATTTATAAGCATTGTAACTCATTCAGATTAATAAAAAATCAATTTTCCTTTCATTCCGTGTTGTTTGCCTTAAATTACTCTTCTGCTGTAAAATTGTTTTTCAAAGTGAATAAATAAGCACAAATAAGCATCGTGTACAGTCACTTACATACTTATTAAATAATGCTCACATTAACTTGTTTAATAAGCATCTGATATTTGGTTAGTGAATAATACCTTCACTAAACGTAAATGAGTTTAAAAGCTTTTGGAAGATACGCTAGCCCGGGATGATCATATGGGGATTTTAGATAGGCTCATTATTATAAGCTTGGAGGAATATTAGAAGCTAATTATGCAAATAATCACTGTTTGTGGGCAGAGGATCAAGGTACACTATCTTTCCATTTTTTCATCTTTTACTAGCTTAATACAGTCTGCTTATTTATCATTTTCATAATTGGTGCATACCCCTGTTAGATTAATGCTTATTTGTCTATACTTTCCTTAATAAAATATCTCTTTATACTTTTCTTAGCCTTACATCAGTAATTTTTGTAGTTTAGAAATTGCAAAACCATTGCTTAAGAGTGTTTGGCACGAGCACAAGCTGTTATAAGACTGCAAGAGTAATATGTAGGTAGGGTTAAAATAAATTACCATAAGCACATAAAATAATTTCTGCATTATAGTCTCTTAAGTTCAGGTTAGGGTTTGTGGAGGCTTATAGGAAGATGAATCAAAATTCTTAAATCTGCTTAAATTTCTTTGTGTACTAGCCTGATTTATCTAATAGTTTTTATAAAAGTGCTTTTACGAGTAGTTATTAAGTATGCTTAAATTGGTATCTAATTCAACATGTTCATCCAGTTTTAGGACTGTAGTTTTGGCTACCCAATAGGATAACTTTCAGACATAAAATCCATTAGCATAAGCCTAAATAGCTATGTTGATTGTCAAAACAATTATCAGTTTAAGGGTTACCCAGATAGGTTCTAGCTTACATTGGTTTAAGTTAGCTGCATTAAGTTTATTTGAGTATAATTCAAATCTGTTTTTAGTTTTTAGCAAGTCTTAAATTTTAGTTTCTAGTAGTCAAGTAAAACCAAAAAGCCAAAAACATAGTGTAAACTGTCACTTTTAAAAACCATTTTTCTAGCTTATTTCTTAGTCAAATTTCCTAAAAGTTGTTTTTATGAGTTCATTTGTTGCCAATCTTAATCTGTTTTTGGTTTACACTTGATTTCAAAATGCTTATTAGGTTTTAAGATTAGCTCAAAATAAGCCATTTACCATTAAATTTGTCCTATTTAAGCCAGCTAGTCTTTTAGCTTTTAAGAGCTTTTCAGCTCATTTTGTCAGTTGACTCTTATTAACATTTGCTTATTAGGTGCTTATAGTTGTTAGTGTGTTAGCTTAGTTTTCCTTTTCATTTGCTTTTTAAGTTCTAAATTCCAAAACAGTTTTGCTTATAAGTTAAATAGTTAGTTTGGTCTTTTCTGTTAACTTAATTTAGCTTATTTCTGTGCTTATTTGTGCTTTTTAGAAAAATTGCTTTTATTAAAGTACTTATTTTAGATTACTAAAAGCTTTTGCAAAAAGAAATTTTCAAAAAAATAAAAACTAGGGAAATTGGGAAGTCATGGGTGAGCAAGGCTCGAACCCGTGACCTCCACAACTTCTTCCTAGTCTTTACACACACACCACACAACCATCCTGCCCTTGGGTCTTTTGCGTTATAACCTCACAACACATTTCTTTTATACACGTTTTTTTTCTTTTTAGTTATAAGCCCTTTTCTGCTTATTTCGAGCTTATTTCAATAAGCTGTTGAACCCAGCTTATTTTTCTTAGATTTAGCTTAGTGCAAAGTATTTTTCACAAATTTTTCAGAATTTTCCAAATTAGTTTAATATTTTTAATTAATTTTTTATATTAAAACTGTTTTTAATTCATATTAAATAAAATAAAAGTAAAAAAAATCTAATTCTTTTTAAAAAAAATTTCTTTTATCATTTAGGATTTATAAAAATTAAATTTTCATTTGTAGGGTTAAAATTTTAGAATTTGTTTTTATAAAGAACGGGATTTGAATCCCGTTATCATTTTTAGTGTTTTAGCTTTATTTGCTTTCGTTTTTAGCGTGCCTTTACTTGTTTATGCATATTATTAGTAGAAATAGAAAACCAAATCCAATATTGACCATTCAAACGCGCGATCACGAACTTAAACTCGATTCTCCATTCACGCCTCGTCGAAAACGACCCGAGAAGGTTTTTTTAGGGTTTTACTTTGTTTAAAAGTAATTATCCTTTTAAAAAGCCTTACGGAATTCTTACTCTTCTATAATTGATATTATCTTATTATATATTTATATTATATTATATTTATATATATTAAGTGGTAATCAATTTTTGGCGCCGCTGCCGGGGAGGTGTGTTACGATTATCGTGTTTCGTTTGAAGATTAGTGTTTGAAGACCCTTCCTCGTGAAGTTATCATTTTCCATTTGTGAATATTTTCTTCTTATTATAAAAATTAAAAATACCAACAATACTTTTCCTAAAGTATTGAAAGTACCAAAAAAATTAAAAAACAACAAAACAATCCGTGAGGTTAATTGTTTAATTGGCTCACCTTTGTGTTACAAACTATAAGGGGGGTATAAGGCGGGTCGATCCAACGAACTTCGACCCAAAAGGAGAAGGGTTTTTAACTAGCTTCGCGCTGACCAGCTCTTCCGCTTCCTTGTGCGTAATTTAGAGAGCTACCGTGAACTCTTGACTAATCGGAACCAAAAATATTTTAATATTTGATGTCTTTTCCTTAGTGCATGCGCACTCACTCTTCTTCGAATCTAGTTGGTGAATCTTCTCCTAATCCAACTACTTCAAATCCGAAACGTCGTAACCGTAGACGTTCAAAGCAACCTTTTTCTCTTGACGAATCTCCCTTAGATAAGATGACCGATCAACGTACTATGGCAGAATTGCTCTGTGCACCCACCGAAGGTTATGCAGAGGCAATTGTGGTTCCACCAATTCTTGCTGAGCATTTCGAGCTCAAGCATAGTCTCATTAATATGATGACTTTGGACCAATTCTTCGGACTTGAGAAAGACAATCCTCATGATCACATTCGTTATTGGTTTAACAAAAAACTCCAAATAAAATACAGAGGATGGTCCTAATTTGGACGATTAAGCTTATGCCATATTTCATTCTCTCTTGCGGGGCAGCCCGTTGTTGGCTCAAAAAAGAACCCCCTCGTTCTATTCTCACTTAGGAAGATCTTGTTTCCAAATTCATCAATGAATTTCTTCCACCCTCAAGAAACGACAAATCTCTCGAAATGAAATTGTAACTTCAACAATGTGTTATTATGAATGTTTCTGAGGCATGGGACCGTTACAAAGATCTCCTTCGAGCATGCCCTCATCATGGTTTACCGAATTGCATCAACTTGATACCTTCTACAATGCCTTAAACCCAGCCGACCAAGATTCTTTGACATCTGCCGCCGGTGGCAATCTTTTTGGGAAAGACGTACTCAAGATGTGTTTGAATGATATTGAAACAAATCAAGGTCCGCAATTCACGATAACAAATCGATTTGTTTTCTCAAGTGAAATCAAGTGATTTAATTCTTCTTCATCCTCTGAGATAGCCAATCAGTGATGTTAATCACTTGATTTCACATGAGAACCAATCGATTTTGTTTCGTGAATTGCGGACCTTGGATTTGTTTTCGATAATCGTCAACACATCTTGAGTACGCCTTTCCAAAAGATGCCACCGGCGGCAGAAATCAAGGAATCTTGGTCCTGCTGGGTTTTTTTAAGGCAATGTAGAAGGTATCAAGTTGATGCAATTCGGTAAAACCATGATGAGGGCATGCACGAAGGAGATCTTTGTAACGATCCCATGCCTCATGAAACGATTCATCAAAACGTTGTTGAAAGTTGGAAATTTCATTTCAGAGATTTGTCGTTCTTGAGGGAGGAAAGAATTTATTGATGAATTTGGAAACAAGATCTTCCCAAGTGAGAATAGAACGAGGGGGTTCTTTTTCGAGCCAACGATGGGCTGTCCCCGCAAGAGAGAATAGAAAAAGCATAAGCTTCATCGCCGAATTTGGCACATCCTTGTATTTTATTGTGGAAGTTATTTTGTTAAACCAACGAATGTGATCATGAAGATTGTCTTTCTCAAGTCCGAAGAATTGGTCCGAAGTCATCATATTAATGAGACTATGCTTGAGCTCGAAATGCTCAGCAAGAATTGGTGGAACCACAATTGCCTCTGCATAACCCTCGGTGGGTGCACGGAGCAATTCTGCCATAGTACGTTGATCGGCCATCGTATCGAAAGGAGATTCTTCAAGAGAAAAAGGTTGCTTTGAACGTCTATGGTTACGACGTTTCAGATTTGAAGTAGTTGGATTAGGAGAAGATTCACCAACTTGATTCGAAGAAGAGCGAGTGCGCATACACTAAGGAAAAGAAATCAAAAATTAAAATATTTTTGGTTCCGATTGGTCAAGAGTTCACGGTAGCTCTCTAAATTACGCACAAGGAAGCGGAGGAGCTGGTCAGCGCGGAGCTAGTTAAAAACCCTTCTCCTTTTGGGTCGAAGTTCGTTGAATCGACCCGCCTTATACCCCCCTTATAGTCGTAAACTCAAAGGTGAGCCGATTTAACAATTAACCTCACAGATTGTTTTGTTGTTTTTTATTTTTTTGGTACTTTCAATACTTTAGGAAAAGTATTGTTGGTATTTTTAATTTTTATAATAAGAAGAAAATATTCACAAACGGAAAATGATAACTTCACGAGGAAGGGTCTTCAAACACTAATCTTCAAACGAAACACGATAATCGTAACACACCTCCCCGGTTCATAATTGTTTAAGTGGTCTAAGTCATGTCCGGTTTTGACCGTTTTCTGCAATGAACAGAATGAGGAGTGAGTGACTTAGTGACCATTCAGTTGAGGATTTGTGATTGAATAATTCTATGTTATACGAAAAGTTTTTGTCACATGATTTCTGAAAAAATTCTCAAAAATCTGTTAGTGTCAAAATGGTACTCTTTCATAAAAACGATTTTAAGAAGATGTATGATTTCTCTTTAAGTTTTCATAAAAGCGCCTTGATTAGAATCAAAAGAAAAATTCGAATAAAGTGTATGGCATGTGCTAGAAAAAGCAAGAACGAGCACATGAGAAACATACTAATAAAAAATATGTTCAAAAAGAATTGCCAGAACATATAAAACAGACAGAGTGGAAAAAGACAAAAATGTCAAATGGATTGTTTGTTACCTAACATCTTCATTTCATTCATTCAGTAATCATCATGGCACAACAACAACATGCAGCTGATGTTCATCCAGACGAATTGTGTCCTCCAAACAAGAGATATGATCTAATGGATGCTAACAAGAAGGTTGATTTTGAACAAGTGCAATGTCCACCTGAAAGCAAAATTCTGATGAATATTATCAAGGATCATCCGTTATGATTCAGCATTGCAGCTTCCTCATCAGTACCTTGGATCTATATGGAACAATTCTGGCATACATTGAAGGAAGACGGATCAAAGTATAGGCTCACGTTTATGCTTGACAAGAAAATGCTTTCTCTTACACTAGATGACTTCAGAACAATCTTTCACTCACCACAAGCAAATGACAGGAGTCATGACAGTTTCGTGCCACCACCATCATTTTGAGACATGGTTCCATTCTACAAAAATGAATTGGGATTTACAATGGAGCTGAAGACATCATCAAGCTTTAAGACAACTGGTCTTCTGCAGCCATGGCAAACGTCATGCAAGATATTTTCCAAATGCTTGACAACACGCGTAACTGGATGAGATCAACCACCATTGCAGATAATGCAAATGATGTATTGCTTTATCAATAATATTCATGTTTATTATGCAGAGCTACTATGGGAAGGACTTTATTATTCTCTTCATCATCCAACATCTTCGATTCCTTATCCCAGATTTACTAAGATCATCATTAGTCATTACATGACGAATTTTCCTGAGATCTCAAGGCGTGCTAGAGACATATATCACAATCTGAAAGATGATGATATAATAAAAAATATCTTTAATTCAGGAAGACACAAAGACAGAGTTGGAATGAAGATTCCAGACTGGATGATCTCAGACGAAATGAAGCACACAGAGCATTATCAGATGTATGCGGAGGTGTTTGGGATAGATGTTCCTCTGACTCAGTCACAGCGGACTGAGTCTACCTAAGGAACGCATAGGACACCTAGCGCCCCTAGGTCACCTAACCCTAAAGTGGATGCAGGAGAGTCAAGTGCTCCAAAACGATCAACTGTGATTCGTTTTCGTATTCCTCAAAGAAGATCCACACGTCTTACTCCACCAGCTCTAATGCCAACCGTTGATAAAGCAGATGAGATGATTTTACAAGACACCGTACAAGTAATTCTTGCTGAGCACAAAAGTCAAGAAGAGCAAGAAGCTAGAGAAAATGTGGAACTGGTGAACAAGCACTTGGCATCTGTAGAAATTGAAAAGATGGTGGAAGAATCAGAGAATGTTATTGATGATAGTCCAATCCCGAGGAATGTTGATCATAATATTCCCGGTACTAGGTTAGAGCCCAGGAGTGATAAAGAAAGTCCGGAGGTAGAGATTACTAATGTTGTAATACATGTGAATGTTAATGAAGAAGAAGAGGAAATAACTGATGAGGTGTATGAATTAAAGCGAAGGGAGAAAGAGAAGATTGTAGAGGAGTCTAGGAGTACACCATCCCCCACACCAATTAGATCTCCTAAGATTCATACTGATCTCGTATCTTTGGATACTGAGTGATCGTTTCAATTTGATACGTAATAATATCAAAGTATAAGGAAATTTACTAAAAATCCTTGAGGACAAAGATTTAGAGCAAAAATCCTCACAAAAATACCACACGTAAGAAACCGGTAAGTGATTACCGGGTCGTTTTCCCAAAGACTTATGAAATTGAGACCTCGTTTGTTATTTGGACAATGACTTGAATTGGTTCAAAGATGATTTGTTTTCTACAATCCTAATAGGGAACAAATAAAGAGACAATTAAACTTAACTTCAATAACGGGAAATTAAATTTTAACTAAAAATGCAATTCAGGAATTCTAAACGGGACCTAAAAAAAACTAAATCAACAAAATTAAGTCCTACAATGGTCTTTTTGGTTTTTATAGATTTTAATTGACTAAAAAGCTAGGACAAAGAAAACTAGACAAAAAACGAAAGAGTTTTAAGCTAAAAATCACTAAAAATATGAACGGAATTCAATCCCGTTCTTTAAAAATCGAAATTTTGCAATTTTTGACCCTACGAACGCAAATCTATTTTTCCTAGGATCTAAATGTCAAAAGAAAATTTTCTAAAAAAGAATTATAATTTTTTGACCTTTTTATAATTTTTTATGAATTAAAAACGATTTTAACAAACTTAAATGTTTAAAAATACTAGACTATTTAATAAAAATCTAAAAAAATTAGCAAAAGTAGATAGAATAATGTGGAATATAAGAAAATTAAACTCGGGAACTCAGCTTGTCAAATAAGCCTAAAACACCTAATAAGCTAAATAGTGCAAAATGTGTATAAAAGATTAATATTGTAGAGTAAGAATGAAAAAGTCCCCAGGACGCGTTGGTAAGGGTGTGTGTGTTGAGGCTTTAAAAAGGTTGAGGGTGTTGAGGTCGGGGGTTCGAGCCTTGCTCACCCCCGACTTCCATCTTCCCTTTTTTTTATTTTTGCAAAAACTTTAAAAAGCAAATTTGTTAAACAGCTTATAATAAGCTTCTTTTGTAAAAACAACTTTTTTCAAAATCAAAAATAAGCTGGAAAAATAGCTTAAAGAAATGACAGAACACTTAACTAGTTTTTTTTACTTTTTTCAAAACTTAATAAGCTAGAAACTAAAATAAGCTAAACCTATGGCTAAATAAGCTACTACTAAGCTAAAACTATCCTAATAAGCTAAATTTGACTAGAATTAAGCACATGACTAAAGGCTATAAGCTGAAAAACAAAATAAGCATTCATGGGGAACCACAGATTTCAAAACAGACAAAGTGCTGACTTTGAGCTTAATTTTAAGCTCAAAGACAGAACCTTATGAAGATAAGCTTTAATCCTACTTAAAGTCTGGCCTAAAAGCTACTTAAAACTGCAGAGAAAAGTCATTTTGAAATACAAATAAGCAAAGAAAAAGTACAATGAAAAAGCTAATTGCTACTGATTTTATATTTTTGGATTTTTTATGAAAAGCTAAAATAAGCTACAACTAACCTTATTAAGCTAAATTCCAATTTAATCTAACCTAGTAAACTAGACAAAACAAAAATTAAGCAAAATCTTAAAGCAATAAGCTATAAATCTCTAAATAGCACTCAATGAAAACTGTTTAGCCAAACAGGCCTTAAGGGCACTTTAAGCTTATTTTAAGATAAGCTAGTGGATCCTTATAGGAATCTAGCTTATACTACTTTAATCCTTGACTAATAAGCTACACAAAAGCACTTTTAAAAAGTATTTTGAAAATCAAATGCTTAATCAAAAGCTAGTTGAAAAAGGCTTAAGTACTCAGTACATGCTGAGTTTACTACTTGATTTTTAAGCTAGAAAATTGGCTATTTGGCTTTTTATGACTGCTGATGCAGTTGACACTTAGGTGGTGTTTGTTTTTTCAAGAATACCTCTTAACAGCATCTTAATCTGACTCATTCAGACGCAGTCAGACCTTTGAGTCATTAAGACTGTTTGTTTTTTTCATGTCATTCAGAGCCCAGTAATATCCAAACATTGTTAAGAGCGTTTGTTTTTTTCTGGTCATTAAGAGGCAGTAAGAGGTATAAACCTCTTACTGGATGTGGAGGGGGTGTCTCAACACCTCTTAATGTCTTTTTTTGTTTATTTTCTACTTTACTTTTATTTTTTATTTTATTTCTTGATTTTTTTTTCTTATTTCACTTTT
>BQNB010171667.1:0-13539 GCA_026074375.1 Tanacetum coccineum
ACCCAAGATAATTTTTTCCTTTAGCTTGTTCGAGTTAGGGTTTGAATGCAGTCATATGTGTCTATTCCGTCATTACGGATGTATACGTATGGTCTTTGTTGCCTTTTCTGGAACATTGGTATTGGTATAAAGTTATATGAGTGGGTCGGTAATTTAGTAAGCTCCAAAACTTGTGCTTGATCATCATTTACTAGACCGCAGTGATGTTAATTTATAGACAAAAATCGTATGATAAGAGGTAAAATAAATCCCTATGCAATCATGTATCTGCAGCACTCACTTTTAGTGTTGAGATCCCCAATGTATCCCAAGAGAAAGTAAAATGTGCTCGATGATGAAGAAGTTTTATGCCAGCCTTAGTTATCGCAATATCTGGAATGAAAAGAAATCTTCAAATAATAATAATAATAATAATAAAGTTCGAAGTATAAGGCAAAGTTCTGGCACACGGAATCAAGTTATGCTGCTCACCTCTATCGTTATCACGTTTTGCCTCTTTGAGATTTCTGTCTAGGTGCTCACGCCGCAACGGGCATGTTTATGTGTCTAGTACAAGCATATGGTAGCGACCTAGATTATATATGTGCAATTGAGTGACTTCACAAATATAAAACCCTATATGAGTGACTCGTGTGAATTTAAAAACAAACACTTTTCCTATGTGAGGTGCTCTGTTATATGTCTATGCCTGAAAAGTTATAAAACTGGTAAACACTTGTTAATTCTAAAATGAATTTTTTCTTCATGTCAAGATAAATGATCTTATTTTTTCGCTTTAATTGCTTGAGGGCAAGCAATAGCTAAGTGTGGAGGGATTTGATAACGCCTAAATTATACATGTTTTTAGCGGCGTTATTTGCATTTATTTGATCATTTCTCATGAACTTTCAGTACTTAATCAAGTATATTTGCTATTATATATTCTAGGTATGTGTCGTGGAAGAAATCGAAAGAATACACGAAGATAAGAAGCTTAAACGAAGAAGTAAACTCAAGATAAAGATCCCCCGATACATGTCCACTGTTTTGGCCATAACTGAAGCATACAAACTCGGATTGAGTTGATTCAAGCGGCCACAGAAAGAAAATTTAATTATCTAAATTATGGAAAAACGTTCAAGAGCTGAAGTATTACCAAGATTGATGGATTTACTATTGAGTACAACACATTTTATGGAGAAACAATTAATTCGCGAATCTGGTCCATAATCCATCCACTTTCATTCCCAACTTGGTCCCCAAGTTACCTTTACCCTATAAATACCCCCTATGATGCTTGGGACGAAATTATCTCTTATTATATCATCACATACAAATCTCAAGAAGAATATCCAAGAAAAGGCCAAAGTACGGCGCACTTTTCTCTAGTGTGCCGCACTTCTGATCGAGTTCCCAAAACCGCCGCACTATATTTCTTGTGCGCCGCACTTTCATTCAAACTTCCCAAAGAAATAGATAAATTCCCAATAAATGCTAAGTGCATTAACTCCCTAAGTGCGCCGCACATTTTCTCAAGTGCACCGCACTTCTACTCGAAATCAGCCTATAAATAGAGAAGGATTTCTCTCATTTTACACACACCTCCACAACAATTCTCTCATCACCCCACACTATCTAATCCACCATACTTTGCTCTTGGAATTGGTATGAATCTTGTTACTCTTTTGAATATAATCTTTGTTGAATCCATGATGAATGTTATGTGTTTTGTTACTCTGATCATGGAGTAGTAATCTTATGTTTGTTTGGGCATTATGTGATCTTTGATATGGAGCGTTTGGATATGTGTTTATTGAATTGGTAAAACATATTTTATACAAGAATATAGGCCGAAAGGGTTCTTTTATACATGTGTTCTATCAATCCATCTAATATATTGGTTATAATAACTTATAAAGGCCGAAAGGATTTGTTGTTATTAATCGATATAATCACTAGTTATATTTAAAGGCCAAAAGGATTTATTAACTTTGTTGATAACCTATTTCTAAAATTTCTAAAACATTTTCCAAACACATCATTATCTAAGTGATCATTGCCTAAACAAACATACCTTAATCATTTGCTTGAATCATCCTTTTATTGCTTTCTTTGCAGTATTCGATATATGCTCGTCTTGGTTAATTTGATACGTGACAATCATCTTAACCTTAGCACCTTAATTACAAACTGTGGTAAAATTTCAACGTCTGTGGAACGTCCTGGATTACCAAATACCTATTCTATACACGAACGAGTTTACCGTTCTCGAGTGTTGTGTTTTAGTAAAAATCGGTATTTTCTAGTTATTATTAAAATTTAAAGCTAGAAAACACACCATCCATGCAATTCTATGGGTTGCCTAATTATTGCAATCATTATGATTTTGGAGTAACTGCAGGAGAAGTGCGCCGCACTTGAGATTTTGTGCGCCGCACTTGGTCTTTTAATTAAATTGCATTTAACCCGCTTTGAAGTACGCCGCACTTGATAGAAGTGCGCCGCACTTACTCTTCACTTTTAGATCCTTCTATTGACGACCGTTAGTGTATTTAACGGAATATCTTTGCACTTTTAGTCCTTTTCGTCATTCTTGGTCCTGAAACAATTATTATACCAAAAAACAACTGATTCAAGTGTTATAGATTATATTATAATTTATATATATATATATTTTAAATATATTATATATATATATTGTATAATATATATATAATATAAGCAAAACAGCAAATCATTCTTTGTGAAAGAGTAATAAGCTAATCACTAATAAAATATATTTCCGGAAAGTATTGATGAGAAAATTACCCTTAGGAAAGGATAAAATTCAAATCGTTCCCGAGTCGTTTTCCAAACGAAGCGTGAATATTGAAAATCTTGTTTCGGTTCGTGATCGCGTGCTTGAATATTTGATATTTTGGTTTTTGGTTTCTAAATCTAATAACGCCAAAGGGTAAAGCATTAAAGGCACGCTTAACTAAGAATTAAGGCAATTTAAAATCCCTAAACGACATTTAAAAGCCTCAATTAACAAATTAAAAAGCAAAACTAACTAATTAAAACCAAATTAAGACAAAAAATAAAAAACTCTTAAAAAAAAAACTCAAAATGCAAATTTCTTAAACTAAAATGTTTAAAACTAATTTTTAAAAAACATAAATTATTTTTTTGAATTTTTAAACTAATTAAAACTATTTTTGAAACTAAATGAGACTAAAAATTAAACTAAAAATACAAAATTTAATCCTAAAAATTTGAGAAAATTTATAAAAATACTAGAAACTAATTCTGAGGTTTACAAAGAAAAACAAGACAAAAAGCTACTTCCAATAAGTTGTTAAAAATCTGATAAGCTAAATAAGCTTAAAACTAAAACAAGTATAAGATTTAAATTAAACAAGCATATAACAAAATAGACCCAAGGGCGCAGTGTTAAGGAGTGTGTGTGTTGAGAGGGAGGTCACAGGTTCGAGTCTTGTGACTGTCCCTTTTTGTAAAACTTTTTTTTAATTTTTCATTTTGAAAAAGCTAAAGATTAAGCTAAAATAAGAAACTTTAATAAAGGAACTATTACCAGGACTTATTTATAAGCTAGAAAAAAGACAATTAAAAGTGACAGTTTGTTTTTTTAAGACTTTTTGATTTAGCTAAACTATTTAGACATAATAAACACTATTAAGACCAATAAGCTAATATGAAGACTAAAAAAGCTAGACAATAGGAACACAACCTAGACCTTAATAAATTACTTAGGACTAAAAATAAGTAATAGAATTGTTTGCTTATCAATCTTACAATCAAGAACACCTAAAGTGCTAGTAGGTTTAGAGAGAGAAAGATTGTAAAGAGAGAAAGTAAAACAAAGAAAAAGGGTTACTTCAATAAAAGAGAAAAATGGAGCAACACACTTGGAGAGGGCTTTATATAGTTGTGTACATGGGCCGACCTTAGGTCTAAGTGAGCTTCCAAGGTCGGGCTTGATATCTAATGGGCTTAAAGCCCGTAACTAGGCCCAATTAGCATTAGAATTCCTGGGAACATATAATAGACTAATACAAGGTTCGGGGAAGTCTTAATGACCATCACTTACATAATACGGGTCAACAATCTCCCACCTAAGGGGTGGTTCATTGCATAAGGCTTCACTTCTTGTTTTATTCTTTAGTTTTAGAACCTTGTAGTCTTAAGAATTCTTTTGAAGTTCTTTTTGCATGCTTTATTTGTGTTCGTGGATCTTGATCTTTATCTTGATTATTGCTTTGACACAAAATATGATATCCGTCGGTCTTTGGCCTTGATTTTCTTGACTTTTGATATCTCTAAAATCTATTTCCTTAATTCTTTATTGCCTCCTTGCGGTTCTTGGTTGTTACCCTCATGCTCAAGGTCTTGAAAACCGTCTAAACCTAATCTCCCTCAATGTTTCTTTAGCATGATTACTTGGACACTTCATGTGTAAATACTAGTTATGATGTTCTTTTGAGGAAGTGCTTATATATCAGAGATTGTGGAAGACTTATACGCATGTACTTGAGCTTTCATCATGAATTTATCTTTGTCGATTGAGCATGAGGTCTTGAATCTTGACTCGTCCTGGACTAGAAGCTACTACCATCAGGAAACCTGCAAGTATAGGTTAGTGGTAAACATACATAGACGAAAGTGTCTTTTGTCACTTAGATCGAATATGGTGTAGATTAACATGGTTCCCCGTTATATCAGTATAATATAATACTGCTTGTTATCGGTTAGAAATTATAAGAATCTCTTTTGACAGGGTTGGCTGCTGTACTAGCCGTTCTCGTTACCAGAGCCGTCTCAAAAGAGACACACGGGAAGAGTGGAAATCCGATTGTTGCGATCTTTTAGATTGAGTCGTTCGGTTTTATTCATTTCTGGACCAAAAATCGATTCCATTTGACACATAGCTTGTTTATATAGGAATCTGCAACCAACTTACCAAGTGCTATGTTTGATTGTTGGCTCAAGAAGGATTTCCATAGTCTACTGTTGATACTAAAGGGTATCACTCTGATGTGCTGGCACTTATCACTAAGGTAATGTGCGTATGGACTCTTTTGAGTACCAAATGTTGTAATAATGATTGTACGAACATTTTGTATATTTTAAATTTTGTGTTCCTAGAGAGATTTCTTTGATAGCTCTGTTGGCTATAGACTGTTTAAGTGCAACATTTGTTATTTGGTAAACGGAAGGCTGGATCACGACTTGCCTACCTTTTCAATTATCAATAATCTCGGAATGAGTAGGCCCATTAGAACGTGTTGATCTCCGTGAGAAAAGAAACAAAAATCTTTTGTGAGATTCTAAGTGGTAGGGAGGGTGGTGGCATTGCATCAGGTCTATGATGACAGTCTTCTTTATCAGAATCTCTTTGTGATTACGATAGATTGATGTTTTGCTCAGTTTCGGCTAACGGTTGTCATGGAGGTCTGCTTGCGTTACACCGGTATCCCTTAATCATTTCTGTTTCATCGTCTACCCCTTCAAGGGGCATACTGAGACTTCATGACTAAGTACCTTGTTAGGTTTTATTCAAAGCACTAGCTCCATCGTTATCGGCACTATTCCCTTATCTCTCACTTTACTCCTTTTGGCAATCTAATCTGGAATTCATACTCTTATCTAAGAGAGTGTTCTGGGTAGATCCTCTCTGGTCTGATCTGGATCATGAAACAAAAGTATACCTAATCCTTACCTGCCTTATAACTCCTTGAGAAACAACAGTTGGTCGGTCTTTGGTGGTTGATATTGCCTCATGAGGACTCCATAAAACAATTTTGATAAAAAAATCAATCAACATGTCAGAGGAATCATTTAAGACACATTGAAGGTTTCCAGGGTTACCAAAAAGCTTCCCCTACACATATGCACCATATTATGAAAGTGTTTTGCACATGCGAGGTTTGGGAATGCAACATATAGATGATAGAATCGTTATCCGTTATTAATCTGTATTGATCACATTTTATTCACTATTCTCCCCCTCAAAAATTGCATATGTGTTTACAATTTTCGACAACTAGTGAATTAAAAACAAGTTAATGTTTAGAATTCACATGAGCCTAACTAAATCTTAGGAGAACAGAAGTGCATGTAGAATGAACCAATTATTATACTCCCCCTCAATAATGGATTATAGTGAAACTTTGGAGTGGGAGTTTGTTGAGCACACAATTTTGAAAATTTTATTTTTAAAAATATCTTGAAAAATTGTGCTCAACAAGAAAATATGAGAGATATATCTTATTTACCATCATTTTCCTTAGTCCTTCTCTTGAGCATTCAAAACTTTAAATGTTTATATGACTTTGCTCAAGACCGAGAAGATATGAACTTCCCGTTGTTTAGGATAAATGTACATAAATGAACATTTTCCTTCGTTCTTTGGAGACCGAAGTCATAATCTGACAGTTACTTAAGAATTTCGTTAGATGAAAAAAAAATTGATATAAGGACATGTTTTGAAAGTATTTAAAACTCTCGCTCGAACTTCATTTACACACACGTGTCAATATTAATCAACATTTCTAGGTGCGTAAATGTTATCGATTGTCGAGAGACATGTCAGGAAGGAAGATTATTTTTGGTATTTTTGAAATTTTTTGATTTTGTATTTTGCTTTTACAGGTTTTATAATTTTATATTTTGATTTTCTGATAAATATATACATTTTGAAATGTTTTAGACACGCAAAGAAAGATTGAGATGGATGTGTCTAAAAGCATTTATTTTAAAACAGAGTTTTAAAAAAAAAAACCCACCTCCTCCAAAAAACTGATATGCTATCTTATAAGGAATTGATGCGAAATTTTGAAATAGTGATTAAGAGGAGGGGATTTCTGCTCCGTACATATATATATCGATGTTTGTGCATACATTTTTTTAAAGATTTTGAAAATCCGTTTGAAAAAATTCTTCTGAAAACATTGTTGTTCAACTGTTTTGAAAACGAGTAGATTTCTATTTCGTTGGAAGGTAGTGCACTGAAGCGTACACTCACCTTTTTTTTGAAGATAGGGGTTTTATACACTGAAGTGTAAATATAACCATTTGACGTGAGCTAACAAACTTTGAATGTTTAGTTACGTAGCTCAAGGACCAAAAGATTTCTCTTTTCGTTTGTTAAGGATAATAAACGCTTTGACACGTACATTTTCCTTTTATTTAATAGACCGGGTTCCAATCTGACATATTGATTACAAGACATTGACCTGGTGATTAGAGAACAACTATCGGTTAGATAAAAGTTATGATGTTTCATTAGTCTTGAAACCTGCCAAGAAGCGAGAAGCAGATTTCGAACGTAAACCCTTTGCTTGATGCTTTTCGAGGGATTAGAAAGTGACTTGCATTGTCAACACAGATTTTTCAGACTTATTTCGGTAGTTACTGGTTGCCAGTTAGTTTTTCCTCACATGGAAAAAATTCTTACAGTGGGAATCCATCCTAATTCAAGTTCTAGGTTTTGCTAGGCCTAGATGAGGCAAGAAAGAAAGATTCTTTTGGACCCTATATCCTTCGATTTCTTTACATTTTCCTTATGTTTCTCTTGATTTTCACGTTTTGAGGCATTGGTACTTTGGTTATCAGCACGAGAATTCATGTCATTCACATATTTAAGCACACAGGACATCTATGTTGGCAGTAACTAAACATTGCTTACACATAACACAAAAATTTCGGATTTAGCATTTCGAATGACAAGCGTAATGTTATCACATTCAGATGGCATGTGCTTCTGATTCTTAGGAATTTGGGAATTCCTATGGTTTTCTTCTATTTTCTCGACGTTATTCGAGAGGAAACTACTCTTAGACTTAGAGGGGACCTTATCTGTATTAGATATGCTTAGGATTGTGGTTTAGTTTAGAGTGATGTTTACTTGGTAGAAGGAAAAACATTTGATTATAAATCGTTTTTTTATTAATTCCAAAAATACCTTAAAATCACCTCAAAATTAAATAAACATATAAAACACTTTAAAATAACTTCACCCAACAACACTTAAATCCTTCAACTAACCCTCAAACTTTTCCAAAACCCTAAATCCAAAATCAAATAATTCCTTAAACCACAATATTTCTATAGATAAGCACTCAGAGATCCCGCAGATAGATAATTCCCCACACAAATCCTCTCACACAATCGCGCACTCACCCTCCCCTCCCTCTCTCATTCCGTAGAACATTAACCTATCTAACACTCTCTCATTAAAAAACTCACTACACGATATAGAGCTCCGACCTCATAGATATGCTCCTGCACTCTCTGTATATAGATATAACTATAGACAAATAAAACCGAATATCAGATTATTATTTTAGCGCACCGATATCTACGCTCCCCCTCACACACACACCTATTTAACCTTACAACTACTCCCTCTATACATCACAACTACATAAATCTACTTACTCACTAGATAGACAATATCTATATCTGTGTTCACAAAAATAATATTAACGCACGCACTCTCTCCCTCCTCCCTTCCTCTTAACTCTAAAACACATTTAATAGATAATAATACGACGACTCTCCTCCATATCCAAAACATCGCGCACACAAACCAATACATCTAAACCATGTAGAGATATATGACTCACTCTCTCCCATATCATCGTACGTCGCTCATTTATATTCGATTTAGTAAGACTCTTATTTCATAGCATATTACGTATTTTTTCTTTTGGTTATGTTCGTAGTATAGAGTGTTATACTTTATCAATGCCAAAAAGATATTTTTTTATAATTTATATATTATTAAATAATTCTTTATAAATATTCTCTCTTTATATAATATATAGAAACTGTCCCCATCCATCTCATCAAAAATAAGTATATAAAAAAAAAATATCCCTCCTCAACGCCCACATCTCTCCAACAATCAAAAACCAAATCACTCTCCACTTCATAAAAAAACAACCCAATACCAATACAAAAACAAAAACAACAACCAATCACACGCTCTCTCACTACAAATTCCCCCCCTATCACCTCACTCACATATTCTTACACACTACACCAAAATCAAAACACCCCCCCTTCCATCACCTCACCACCTCACTTAAACACTACACCCTAACATCTCTCTCACTCTCTCTCTCAACTCGCATCACAATCTACAAATCAGAGCTATCTAATTCACTCTCTCACCTAAAACCATATAACCTATATTCAATATCACATATCTCCTATGAGATATAGATTCTCTCATTAAAAAAGACTCTCACCAATAACCACATTAAGATACCTCCGCTCAGATACTCTCGCACCAACTATCTCTCACACTCATGTATAAGATAGATTAGAGATAATTCTCGCGACATTTTACAAACTCTCCTATGATATCCAATAACTCTCTCATGAGAACTCATCACATCTCATAAAGCCTACTCTCTCATCAACAAAACAAGGACACATAAAATCTATTCCACTCACACCCCTTCACTCACTCACATCACGCTCAGATCTCTCGCTCTCTCACTATATTCACATTTAATCACATTGTGTATATATCCATATCCACTGTTCTTACAATTACAACAATTACCTCTCACACTCTTTTAATTATACTATTAATACAATACTATATCTCACACCTCATATCTCACTCTCTCTCTCTATATCATACGATAAAATATATCTACTCTCGCTCAATAATTAGAATATATGAGATGAGTATGTTTTCACTCACTCTCTCGCATCCTCCAAAATAACCATCAAACCCCCCCAATACACTCACTCCTCTCTCGCACACGCAACTCTCTCACTCTAAACCACTTCACTATAAACTTCTCAGATATCACCACTCACTCCACAAACTCTTTCCCAACAAACACAACCCCTCACCACTCCCCCCCCAATACTGCTCTCTCTCATCTGCGTCTATTTATCGCTCTCGCGCTCCTCTCGACCATAAACTCCAAATATAATAGTATATAAATTACATATACCACGAGATATAAATAAATTTCTATCGCACATGTCTCAATCAAAAATACTCATCTATAGCGACCTTAATATTCCATATACTAAAACATAATACATCCTAATTTTACAAAAATAATATTTTAATATTTCATTATTATTTATTAAAAATTTTAATAAATACATGTTAGATTGTTGTATTTCAAGTCTTATGTGATACGCTCTGCACACTCGATCTAAGCCAAAGCCGCCTATGCCATGTGTGACAGATGATAATTCCTTATGCTTTATATACCCCACCTCCCCCTCGCTCGCCCAAGATACCCCCCCCCTCGCGCACCTAGCTACTCTCGCGCGCTACGATGACTCCCTCGATAAAGTAATGATCGTTTAGTGATTTTTCTGTAGATAGAGATGTGCTCTCGCATGTCTTTCCTTTATTAAGTTGTGTGTGTGAATAAGCGGATTTTAAGCAGCTCTCATTGGACTCCTTCCAACCACGGCCTGACGCCTATCTCTCTCGCTTAAATGTGGATTTTAACCCCTTTGTTTAAGCAAGAAAATAGATGTGGTAATGGTTTCCCTCGTCTCCGCTCGTTAGTTTGTGTGTGCGCGCATCGTTTCTAGGGAATTTATGATAAATCGCTAGCGAGTTTTAAACTCGACAGCTGGATCGTTAGTAACTTAGCTTGGGATAAGGTATTCAATTTGTCCCTTGTTCAATTACTGAGCGCGTCGGGGCCGCCTCTTCCTCGTTGGTTGTTTTTGTTGAGAGTGATGTTGTGACAGGACAATTTGTAGACCGTATCCAAGCGAGTTCTAAACGTGACTCGGTCGTATTTTTAAAACTCGATAGGATTGATCATAAGTCCCTAGAAACTTGATACCAATATCAAACCAATCTTTATCTCATACGTTTCTTCTTGACTTTGTACTATCCCCGTTAAAGGTTTACAATTGTCTGGTTTAGTCACAGATTTGTTAAAAATCCCGTTGTTTTAAAAGGACTTAATCATTGAACTTTATTCAAACATACCAAAATCACCTTAATACGGATCCTTACACGGATCATTTCACATCACTTTTGCAATGTCGACTTAACAAGACATCAATGCTTTTAGAGCATAAGGACTAGCAAACACACATGATCCTTTGGCATTAATGGCAAAAACACTAGGAACACCGTCTCCCAGTACAATCATCACTTATTTCCTTACTTTACAACATCCACAACCCTAAACAATCAATCTTTGTCCCACATCTCCTTCTACGGTCAACATATATACATGCCACAACCAACCCAGAATCTCGAAGACAATTCAGATCCCACAACTGCAATGAATAAGGCACTTGCTTTAATGGCTAAAGCATTCAAACTCAACACCATTCCAACAAACAACAAGCAAAGAAGTTCATTAATTTCCCTTAATAGTCAAATTGCACAACCGGATATAAACACGAGCCAAGATATCAAAATGCAAATAGTTGATGACAATGTTGGAAATCAGGTGAGACAAAATGCTATGCAGAATGATGGCAATGAGGTTGGACAAAAGCTGTGAGAATCCGGGTATTCAGAATGTTAAAAATATGAATGGGCTTAGTGTTGTTCCATAAATTGCAAATCAGTATGGGAATGGAAATGTTGTAATCGGTCCGACTGAGGGTAATGGTAATGGTATCAATGGTGATCCGATAAGGTGTTACAACTATCGAGGAGAGGGTCATTATGCCAGTAACTGCACAATGATTATAATTGTTGTTTCCATGAAGTAATACCCCAGATTAGCTTCCGCTGCTATATTGTAAAAATGGGGGTGTTACACTAAAGCACTCAAGAGGAATTTGAGTTTATGGCTGCTGCAAATGCATATGAAGAAACTAAGAGAGTAAAAGTGAACTGCACTTCATAGGATACATTGCAGAAAGCATCCACATCTAGAACTCAGTCTGACAATGCTCCCATCTATGACTCAGATGGATCAACTAAGGTACCCAAAGATGAAAATTGTTATGATCATGATATATTCAATATGCTTACTCACGAAGTGCAGTATACTGATCTCTAAACTGAGCTTGACCGTACGAAAGAAAAACTTGAAAATTGTTTTATTAAAAAGGAAAAATAATACGTTGTTCTTTGGAATAATTGGTACACAAAATGTGAAGAATGCAAATATGACAAGATTTCGTATGATAAAGCTTATAATGACATGCAACAAAAGATCGAACGGTTGCAAGCTCAGTTGGGAGATCAAAAGGGTAAAAGTAAGGATACTCCATGTGTATCAGATACCCTTGATCCTTTGTCTCAGAAACTAGAGAATGAGAACGTGGAATTAGAGTTTTAGGTTTTGAATTATGCTAAAGAAAATGCTCATCTTAAGACCACATACAAGAACCTGTTTGACTCTATCAATGTGACATGGGCTCAAACCAAAACCATAACTGACTCTTTGCAACAAAAGTTACATAATATGATTTATGAAAATGCTAAGCTAAGAGCTCAGTTATTTGATAAGGTTTTTGAACAAAAGGACTTTACCAAAGGTACGAGTGTGAATACTAAGTTTGCAAATCAATCAACCAAGAGGAAACCGTGTTTGCAATCTTTAAGAAACAATTTTGTTGTGAGACAACCAAATGCATTTCAATCTGAATGTCAAAATTTTTCAAAAACTCGGGTTCCTCTAAAGGTTGTTGAGACGAATGATTTGTTAAACCCAATCACTTCAAACTCGGTACCTATCACTAAAGAATCAAAAGTTATGAAAAATGATAATGTGATTGCCCCAGGAATGTTTAGGATTAATCCGTTTAAGACTTACAGGGAAGACAAATTTGTGCCTATCAACCAAGCTAAAACAAGCGTTAGGACAAATTTGATCACTATTTCATAACCTCGTGTCATCACTAAGAAACATGTCAATTCTGACTCAAATGGTTTGTCTTCTACAGGAGTAGACAACGCTGCTAAAACCAGAAGGCCATAACCTAGGAGCATTATAAAGAATGATAGGGTCCCTTCTGCGTCTAAGAGTAGTTGCATCAAGAATAAAGAAGTTAAAGTAGAAGAACACCATAGGAATTTACTACCTTCTAAGAATAAGAAACATATGTCATATGAATGTAATAACGTTAAGCTTGCTATTCGGAATGATAAATCTGAAGTTATATGTGCTATGTGTAAGCAATGTTTAATTACTTCTAATCATGATGTCTGCGTGCTTAATTATGTGAATGGCATGAATTCTCGTGTGAATAACCTATATGCTAATGTTTCAAAAACTGCAAATCAAAAGAAACATACGCCAAAGGTCACGAAACCTAAGAAGGTAGGATCCAAAGAACGACTTGCTTCACCTAAGCCTAGGAAACCTAGAACTTACCTTAGGTGGTCACCTACTAGAAGAATATTTGACCTTAAAGGAAAAATAATTGAATCTAATGAATCAAAGAGTCAGTCTGACTGCTCTAAAGGTGATAATGCATGTACTTCTAACCCCCAGGAAACTACAAGAAAATGGTTTCCAAATTCTAGTTTTTCTTTGCAGATCATCCAAATTTGTTTATGGTGCGTCGACTCGAGTTGTTCAAAGCATATGCAGG
>BQNB010171668.1:0-13539 GCA_026074375.1 Tanacetum coccineum
TTTCGGTTACTTTAGTAGTGGCCGGAGTGGGTCCCTTGTCGGGCAAGGGGCCGCGACAATCGTGTTGAACGGACGCAGATGTTCGGTGGATCCGCGGACGGACCGTCTACAAGTGGATCCGCGGACGGATCGCTAGGTTCGGGGTCGAAGCCCCCGCGAGATTGGGCTTTACCATGGCCTGTTATTGATAGGTTTAGCCAAAGAGCCCAATTGATAATGTGGCCCAAGCCCAGAGGCTTGGTATACCCATTATACGTCATCAGTCATAGTAGTTCCTTTGCCGGTCCTGGAGGATATCTCGACCACCCACTACCACCAATGTCTTTGGAAATTTCAATCCAGATATGTCGGCTGCCCTTGGTCCACTTACGTTGATCACCTCATTATCCCTATCCCATTCTTCGCCCGGCAAGGGTGACAGTGGCTTGAATACATTCCAATAGAAATCTGTTTGGTATAAGGCCAGCCCTCGTGAATTTTCTGGTGATAACTCTGATGCAGTTCGTTCTTCTCCTCCAAAGAAAGGTTGTAGCGCAACCAGTCCAATAACCTTTACTTACAAGATTTATATATGGTGAATATATCTTTTATAATAAAATGGTTAGTTTATGGCACGACAAGGCAAACTAATAAACCTTTAAAAGGAAGTTTTATAATACCAGATGCTCTGACTATAATGTTGAAAGTAAGTTACATATATCACAGCTATAAGGAATTTTCGCCTTTTTCTTACCTTAAGTTGTTGAAAACTGTTCTGAGAAGCTCTAACGCAAACATGATGCAAACCTAGGATTTCAACTTAGG
This sequence comes from Tanacetum coccineum, assembly GCA_026074375.1. Lineage (NCBI taxonomy): Eukaryota > Viridiplantae > Streptophyta > Magnoliopsida > Asterales > Asteraceae > Tanacetum > Tanacetum coccineum. The sequence goes on from BQNB010171668.1 coordinate 805, forward strand.
GTGTGCACTCGACTTGCTATAATTTTTTTTTTCATCTTGCAAAATTTCGGGTCGGTTTTCGGGTCGGGTTTTTCGGGTTTGGTTGGTTCAGGTCGGGTTTTTTCGGGTTTATGCTTATAACAAATATATAAGATCAAAATTTACCTTACGGATTTATAATGCAGCGACTCATAATATATCCGAAAGTAGATTAATTAACATGCCAATTTATCACACGTATGACTAAATAAATATGAGATATCGAAAACGATGTAAACATAAAAATATTATTAACACACCTAGTTCTTGATTGTAAATATAAACATTTAAGTTGCTTATAATAAATGAGCTAAATGTAAAGATAACACAGTGAAAGAAAAAACACTGCAATATTCGTAAGTTGTGTTTTTAAGTTGGGCTCTTGTGATAGAAAATGAGTGGGCTCAAAGTTGGGTAATAGAAAAAAGCTTACATCACAACTGGGCTAAATAAAAAATATAGAACCCTACACAGTACACAATGCACGCCTCCTTCTTCCTCAGAACCGCTGCCTTGCTTAAAATTACCATGAAATCATTTTTTGCATTCTTTTCTTATTCCATTAAAGGTAAGTTAGATTGGGTATGCACACAAAATTTTCATTCATTTTAAAAGGTATGCACTCGCAAATTTCTAGTGTATATTGTTCTTACTTCTAAAAAAACAAAAAAAATTACACTACTCAAATTTTACAGAGGGTATGCACGTGCATACCAGTGCTTCAAGCTAGATCCGCCCCTGATGAGCAAGGTTGCCGCCAGCACTATCTCCAAACACAAAACAACACCTCAGATCAGCGTTGCTTTGGTTCTCATCAAGAAACTTAAGGATAGCAATCCCGTCGTCATACTGGGAAGGATATCGGTTCTCTGGGGTCAACCGATAACTAGCTGAAATAACAACAGCAGGAATGCTACTAGCAAATCGACGGCATAGTCCATCGAAAGGACTGCTGTCAGGGCTGTAAAATGCAAAACCCACACCATACTAATACACGATCACAGGCAGTGTAGTGTCTATGGTTACATCAGGGACAAAGACACGAAACCAAAGGTTACGATCAGGATCAATGGAAACATCATAGGTCTTGACACCTTGAATAGGTGTTACATTAGCAGGGGACTTGAAGTCGATAAGGTTGCAGAAGCGTCTATCGAGAGTTCCATCAGGATGGATTTCGGCGTTTGTGAGGATGCTAACTAGCCAAAGCTTGAAATGGGTAATTAGAAGAAGTGAGTGGGTTTCAGGCTTTTGGTCCATGGATGATGGGGTTGGAATGAGATAAGAAAAAAACTAGGCAGGATGGTTAAAGAAAACACAATTGATCTTAACCAGATTCAAATGAATCCAGAAAATCAAGAACAAGTGAATAAATCGTAACCAAACGCTTCAATTATAACCGAACGTTTACACAAATGATTATCAATATGACAATCAAAGTCAATGTGAAATACAAATGATCAAACACACTGATTTAGGTCGTGTGTTATATTTGGGAGATAAGAGAATATGTTCTCTGTGAAAATGTATCGAGTCCCTTAGATAGAAGGGATACTTATATGCATTTCTTCACTTGAGCCCTTTGACCTTGAGAGTTTGTATTCCAGACCCTCTTTTATTGCTTTCCATAAAAGACCTACAATTATGCTAATCATGCCATAAGACATCCGAATATAAAATGGAAGTTTAAAACTTAAGATGGAAATAATATATTCTCAATACACCTCCTCAGATTAAGTTTTAAACATGTCAAAAAGGTTCAGTTTCTTCGTGAGAAACATGTGTTGGTCAGCAGCCAACCCTTTAGTTAGAATGTCTGCATTATTGTTTGCCGAGTCAATCTTAGTAGGTTTTATTATGCCATCAATCATTTTATCTCTTATGAAGTGAAGATCAATTTCAAAGTGTCTGGTTCTATTATGAAAAACTGGGTTAGATGCTATTTGAATAGCAGCTTTATTGTCACAAAACATTGTGATAGGTTTTTGTATTTTGATGTTTAAATCTTGAAGCAAGTTTGTTAGCCAGATAACTTCACATGTTGCAGATGCAAGAGCTCTATACTCTGCTTCTGCAGAGGATCTAGAGACCACGGTTTGTTTTTTGCTTTTCCATGATATAAGAGAGTTTCCCATATAGATGGCAAAGCCTGTGACTGATCTCCTGGTTATTCTGCATTTGGCCCAATCCAAGTCAGAGTAACTATAAAGATTCATATTGGTAACTTTTGAAATCATAATGCCTTTTCTAGGAGACTGTTTAAGTTATCTCAAAATTCTGAAGCCAAGTTTAAGATGAGATTCAAGAGGAGAGTGCATAAATTGGCTTAAGGAATGAACAGCATACGAGATGTTAGGTCTCGTATGTGTGAGATATATAAGTTTTTCGAGAAGCTTTTGATATTCTGTTATGTTTTTAAGGTATTTGTCTTTTTTGTTTGTAGGCTTGTCTCCAATGATCAGTTTTGATTCAATGGGTGTTTGAGATGGTTTACATGCCAACAACCCATATTCAGAAAGAAGTTCAAGGCAGTATTTTCTTTGGGAAAGGCAGATGCCATTTTCACTCTTTAAGACCTCAATTCCTAAGAAATATTTTAGCTCACCCAAGTCTTTGATTTGGAAGTTAGTTTTGAGAAAGCTTTTTTACTTTGTTCACTTCTTCCAAGTTGTTTCCTATTACCACTATGTCATCAACATATACAAGAAGCCCAATGAAGTGGTTGTTTTCATTTTTGACAAACAATGAGTAGTCACTCCTACTTTGTTTAAAGCCATTTTTAATTAATGTTTGACAAAGTTTTTCATTCCATTTTCTTGGTGCTTGTTTGAGGCCATATAAGGATTTTTTGAGCTTGCAGACTCTTTGATCATTAACAGAAAAATATCCCGGGGGAAGTTTCATATACACCTCCTCAGTTAGGTTGCCATAGAGGAAGGCATTGTTGACATCTAACTGAAACAGTGGCCATCGATTATTAACAGCAATGTTTATAAAGTATCTAACTGTAACAATCTTCACCACAGGAGAGAATGTTTCATCATAATCAACACCTTCTCTTTGGTTGTATCCTTTTGCCACCAACCTACTTATATTTGACTTTGTAGATCCATTTGCACCCTATTGATTTTCTACCAGGTGGTAATTTAGTGATTTCCCATGTTTCATTTCTATTTAGAGCCTCCATTTCATTATTCATGGCTGCAACCCAATCTTTATTGGTGCAAGCCTCATGAAAGTTTCTAGGCTCAATGTGTTTGTTTAAGTTGGTTGAAAAACAATAGTTTTCTTTACTTAAATTGGAGTAATTGACATGTTTGTTTATGCCATACTTTACCATATCATCAAGAACAAAGTCCGAGAGTTTTGTAGGCAGTTTTGAGCTCCTTGAAGATTTTCTAATATTTGATTGATCACTATTAACATTAGTGATGTTGTGGGTGTCCTCAGAAGTGGAAGATTGCTCTACTGTGATGTCATCATAGGGTGAGGTTACTAACTCTCTGTCGGTTACATCATTGAAGTCCCCGAGTGAAGTGAAATCACTATCACTGGCATCCTCATTTGTGCCTTCAGGAGCAAAAGAGTTTTCACTGTCACCATGAGAATCAATCTCTGCATCATCATCGAACAGTGACTCTGTAGGTCTTTTAATTGGAAAATAAGGGGTATCAAAGAAATTTAGAGTATTGACTTGAGAGATGTCAGATGAAGTAATAGCATCAGTTTGTTTTTTCATTTTTAAAGGAAATATATTTTCATAAAATTTGACAACTCTCGAGAAGAACTTGTTTTTATTTTCTAAACTGTACATTTTATACCCCTTTTTTTATTTGAATATCCTACAAAGACATATTTTTTGGATCTTTTTGAAAACTTATCATGATTGTTTAAAATAGTTGCAAAGCAGAGACAACCAAAGGATCTCAGATGGTCAATATTTGGTTTTTTTCCAAACACCAACTCATACGGACACAAACCTTTTAACACAGAGGAGGGAAGTCTATTGTAAGGTATGTGGCAGTGAGCACACATTCACTCCATAAGCAAAAAGGAATCCCCCATGAAACAAAAGAGACCGAGCAACATTAAGAAGGTATCTATGTTTCCTTTCAGCAACCTCATGTTGTTGAGGGGTGTAAGCACATGAGGTCTGATGAATAATTCCATGTTGTTTAAAAAAGGAGTTCATGTTATTATTTGTAAACTCCGTTCCATTATCACTTCTGAAAACTTTTACAGTTTTGTTAAACTGATTTTTAAGTAATTATAGAACTCAATGACATTTGATGTGACTTCATCTTTGCCTTTTTAGAGATATAACCATACAGCTCTGGAATAATCATCCACAACTGTTAAGAAGTATTTGTAACCTTCTCTACTTGTGATTTTATAAGGTCCCCAAACATCAAGATGGACAATGTCTCCCAAGTTAGTGGTTTTGTGATCACTAATGGGAAATGGTTCTCTAGTCTGTTTGGCTTGATGACGTATGTCACAAGGAGCAGAGTCACCATTACCTCTGATGTCAATCCTATCTTTTAAGGCTTTTAAGACTTGATCAGATGGATGTCCAAGTCTATTGTACCATAAAGTGTTTGAGTGGAAAATAATGTTGTTGCATTTTATGAAGGTTTCAGGTTTATTATTAAAATCAAGAAAGTACAAACCTCTGTGTTGACTATCAGTCCCCCAGAGTTTTCTTCAGGTGTAAGTCTTGAATGTAACATTTAAATTCATCAAATCCAATAAATAACTTGCTATCTCTAGCCAATTTATGGACTGATAAGAGGTTGACAGTGTACTTCAGAACATACAAGACATTATAAAGAGTGATTTTTTCACTTAGTTTTAGGTTTCCAACCTTTTTTATAAAAGCAGTTGTTCCATTAGGGTGGTCAATTTAAAGATTGAGATCATATATATCAACCACATTTTCAAGTTTTTCCAAAGAGGTTACCATGTGTTGATTGGCTCCAGAGTCAATGATCCAACTTTTATCAGTCTTATAGACTTTGTAAAAGGTTTTAGAGTTAGATCAGTACAAAGTACCTGCCATATTGGCATGAATATTTCTTTGAGGTTTGGAATTCAGCATGTTGATCAGCTGTTGAATTTGATCGGTCGTAAGAGATGGAGCGACAGAGATAGGAACTTCTGCAATGCTGGTGGAGCTATTATTGGAGGAAAAACTCCTTTGATTGTTATTGTTCCCATTATTAGCCCATTTCTTTTTAATATGTCTTGGATAACCAACAATTTTGTAGCATTTTTCTATGGTATGACATGTGAGACCACAGTTAGGGTTGGTGCATACAAGATTAGGATTTTTGGCACTTAAGTTCTTTTTGTAGTTATTATTATTATGAACTTTTGCAGCAAAGACAAAAGCCTGAGCTTTGTTTCCAGAGGAGGAGCCTTTATAAGATTCTTCTCTGGAGATTATAGAGAATGCAGTCTTCACATCCGGAATAGGATCTCTGGTTAACAGACTGCTTCTGATGGGCTGATAGACATCATCAAGTCCCATCAGGAATTGCATTAACTTTATTAAATCAGTGTGAGCTTTGAAAGCCTTTTGAGCAGCACAAGAGCATGCAGGCAATTTAGTGATGGCATCAAATTGCCTCCACAGACCATTAAGGGTGTGATAGTAATCAGAGACAGGAGTCCCATTTTGCTTTAGTGAGTTGATTTGATGATGTAAATTAAAAGTTTCAGATCCATTTAACTTGTCATAAGTTTCTTTTAATTCATCCCAGACTTCTTTAGGACTAGTGGAAAAACATTGACCAAGATATAGATCTTGGGTGATGGACCCGAGTATCCAAGAAAGGACAACAGAATTGCATAAGTCCTATTGGTTGGCTAAAGATTTCTCGGTTGGTTTTTTACAAGTGCCATCTATGAATCCAATTTTTTTTTTTGCAAAGCAAGAGTCATAGCACAATTCCATATGTTGTAATTTTCTGTTCCTTTTAGTTTTATACTTATGAAATTGGTAATACTTGAATCATTAGGATGCAGATAAAGTTCATCCCCATATATTAGTTTACTTGCTTCACTCATATTAGAATTAACACCACTAGAACCATTAGCATTATCACCCTCAACCATGACAGATTTCAAACAAAGGAACACTTAAATAGTTAACCAACTTGAGAGAAAATCAAGAATAGATATGATACTATGATACTACAGAGATAATACCACTGATATAAACAATGTTTAGTTTTAATTAATAACAGAGAAAAAAATAACTAACAGATTTTTTTTTATTTTTTTTATTTTTATAATATGATTAAAAAAATAAGACACTAATGAGCAGGTAACCAGATAGCAATAAAAAAGGAGAAGTGTCCCGATCCTACCAAGATCAGGTGAGTGTGAGATTAGACCTGTAACACAGCGGAATAGCAATTGAAATAATGAACTGATCATGGCACACAATCGAACCGCCGATCAAAAAACCCTAAAAAATTAGGGCTTAGGCTAAAAAAACCAATTCAGACCTTACCACGCCAAACCCAATCTTGAATCGAATCAAGAACGCCTTAAATCATAAAACCACCAAATTATTCAAAACCCTAATTTCAATTTTTAAATTGGATTTCGAACAACAGCAACGTGAGTGGGGATAATCAGAATCTTTGCTCTGATACCATAAATAAAACACAACTGATCTTAACCATATTCAAATGAATCCAGAAAATCAAGAACAAGTGAATAAATCGTAACCAAATGCTTCAATTATAACCGAACGTTTACACAAATGATTATCAATATGTCAATCAAAGTCAATGTGAAATACAAATGATCAAACACACTGATTTAGGTCGTGTGTTATATTTGGGAGATAAGAGAGTATGTTCTCTGTGAAAATATATCGAGTCCCTTAGATAGAAGGGATACTTATATGCATTTCTTCACTTGAGCCCTTTGACCTTGAGAGTTTGTATTCCATACCCTCTTTTATTGCTTTTCATAAAAGACCTGCAATTATGCTAATCATGCCATAAGACATCCAAATATAAAAGGGAAGTTTAAAACTTAAGATGGAAATAATATATTCTTAATAATGGTTATAAACATTTTAGGGGCCACAATATTGTTTTTGAACGGCAAATAGATAGATATATATATAAAAAGCAACTAGCAAGGCGCTAGAAGCACAAGAGTACAAACAAATCTAGGAAGGAAACAATGCAATACAACCTAGAAACCTCTCAAGACTTTAACTGTGAGAGCTACAAAAAGGATGAAACAACTCTTGCCAATTACTCGACAAGAGAAAAATCCTTATTCACGAAGGCCGCGCCACCAGTTTTCACTTCGAAATGTTTTTGATGCAGCCCCAAACAAGCTCGAGGAACGTAAACAACCTAGAAATGTGAGGGGCCACAATATTTAAGCACATATAACATGTTCCATGTGGAATTCATTAATAAAAACAAAAGTATAATATTATACAAACTTATATATGCAGACATATACTAATTTACAAAATGTGCACATTGAAAAATAATAATTATGTCATCATCCAAATGGATTTATCAATTTATCAATTATGTTATGATGTGAAAATTTATATTATAATATCTTTGATTATAGTTTCACGACATTTAAAAAGCCAATCTTTCTAGGCCGCCTAATATTCTATAATTAAGTTCGATCATTGTTGTTGACATTGTGGTCAAGGCTGATCTTAATCAACAATTATCTTCGTCAATTTCTTAACATATTGAAAGAAATGTTGATTAGTCTCTTAATAAAATCATCTATTATCCTCCTCACTTTCTTTAAATAATGGGTTTATAGGTATATGATGAGGACATGGATGGTGCGGAGGAGCTTGCAGAAGTTTATATGCAGCAACGTGAGCATATAAAGCGAACAAGACATAGGAAAACGAGCCAAATTCATTGGTGAATATCATCAAATACTAGGTGTGAGACCCTATAAATTACATTCAGTATTGACCAAGCTTTTACTAGTCTGTTTATTGCTTATGGGTAATTCGGTATATGATTCACGTAAGTAATTAGCATAAAATTAAACAACAAATCAGTAGCAAGAGAGAGAGTCCAGCAACATTTCATTTTATAAAAAAAGTTGATAAAAAAAACAAAAGCCTAACCTTGATGCAAATTGCATGATAATCACTGTTCGTTTGTTTGGTAAAGTTTATGAGATGGTAAACGGGTAGAGTGACATAAGTGGCGGAAAAGGTCCAAACTAAACAACCACTATTCAAGACTACTACTATATTTCACACTATGCAAGATAGATCTATGAAAACCATCTTAAGTCTGCCTCTGAGCGAGATTGTCCTAGCAACACCCGGTTTAGATTCAGAGTGAAAAAGTTTCTTTAGCCAACAAGGTGGGGTTCCGAATTATCGGCACGTTTATAGCCAAGAGTGTTGTCGCATTAGCGTTTTTACTGATGACCAATTTTTTAACATTAAACAGTCTCCCTCGTAATATAATACATTGGGACCTACAAAATAATAAATATAAACACGAATACGCCCACAAAAGATTTAGAATAAATAAAAACCGGGTGGCGTACGTTATAGCACTATCACCATATATAGCACTAGTAACATAACCCGCCTGACGGGTGGGTTTGCTTCATAATAATATATAGATAATACGCCTATGTAGTTTGCGACAATGTTTGACGTTGACTTTTATTGCATTCATGTGTTATTGCACATGTTCTTGATGTCACGGAGATGATATGCAATGTGAAAACTAACACTTTTGGGAAAAAAAATTAATAAAGTTGGTAAATGAAACAACATCATCATTGTAATAACATCATCATTTATGTAAGTTTATTAATATAAGATATCTTTATTAATATGCCTTCCTAATGTATAGATTTTTCAACTTTCCAACAACCAAATGCTATAAAACATCATCTTCTTAGTCATCTGTAGTTCTCCATCATCCTTTCTTCAATTGTTCCTTTATTAGGTTTACTTGCTCCGAACAACTTTCTATAAATGTTAATCTGCCTGCAATTAAACAGTGGTTGAAATCAGTTATATTCGACGAATTGAAAATGCTAAAACATGTTACTTTACTTCATAAAGATATAGACACAACATAGTAAGATACATAAATTACACTGTTACACGATGGTCGTATATTAATGATGTGTTGTTCTTGTCTGTGAAACAATCATAGGGTGGTGACTCACCTAAAGAAAACTCAAGATGATCACCAAGTATCCAAAGCCATAGTGGTATATGTTCCAATAAAATCTATACTTGTTGTCTAGCTTAGGTCTCGAGAGCAAAGCAAAAACCTAGAAAGTTTACAACGATAAAATTAGTTTATAATTTTGGTCATATATTCATATTAAGTTACAAAAGTCAAAATCAGTTTGAATTATGATTATATTATGTTAATCAAGTCAAAGATGCACACTATATTAATTGTTTTGTGTAAATTATTGACAAAATTGGTTGCCTTTACGTGATTTATAAGCAAAGATACAAAAAGAAGATTGGGTGTATCTGAAGTATTCCAAGTGTAAAGAGGATTATTCTAATGTTGCGATGACTTGTGTGTGTGTTTTGGCTGAATCACTACCAAGCTTGAGTCTAGTGGCCCATCCCACTACACCTACGACATAGGCTGATGTTTGGCAAGCACTGTAGATGTAGAAACACTATATGTTTAGGGGTGTTTGCAACAACAATTCTGACATTAATCAGATTCCAGTGCTCAAATATAAGGGGTGTAAGGAATTGCTTAATATCAACCACAACCATCATGAAAAACTCAAAAGGTGCAAGATTTACATAGATGTATGATAAAGTACAATAAGGACATATTCTTTAATACAAGTGAAGAATATCAGGAAGATAAATAAATAATAGAATTACTACATATAAAAAAGAAAGAAACTACATAGAATTAATTAATTAATACTTACTTTTCTCTTTCTTTATCGGGTTCTTTAGGAACGAATGTTGTTCCTGCTTCGGCAAACGGTTGCACCTTTAATCTGTTAGTCAATTCAAATAACATTAATTTGGGAGATAAATTTCATATGAAGAAAAAAGAAACTATTGACTGATATAGAATTAATTGATTAATACTTACATTTTGTTAAAAGTATTAACCCTGCCTCCATCTCGATCCTTCATTTCTTAATGTCTGTAACACCCTCAAATCTGAGTATGCAGCGGAATGTTGAATATCCGAAGGCGTTACATTATTGGGTCAATAGCACAATTCAATTGCACAAGATCTGATGATACGATACTAAACGTGTCGTCTTGAAAAATGATACTTTGGATTAACTAAATGTTGTTTGCTTGAATATGATCGTGCTTGCATAATGGTTCATACAGTATAAATTTAAGATTTCCTGTTTTTAACAATTGTCCCAATAATTTAAATAGTTGAACAAAATCTTACAGTGTATGGTTGCTCTTCAATTATTAGCACTCCCAATGTATAATCGCACCTCGTGCCTTTATGGGTATCCTGAAAATAATGCTTATAATCTAGATCATACATAAAGTTGGTGAATTAATAGGTTTATGTAAATCTATTCGTAGGACACGCAAGATTTTCAACCGTCGCAATGATTTATGCAACATTATGCTCATAAACATCTTAAAAAAGTTAACTTTTTTTTCCTATGCTCCATGACACCGAGGTCTCGACATATTTTGGATAGCAAAACTATATTTTTGCCAACAGGTTGTCCGTGATTGATGTGCCTCTAACCCATGCAACGAATCCCATAGTCGACATGGTAGCGCGTTCGTTCCTCGTGATAGCTAGTCACCCCGAAACGGGAGATGTACAACTCCTCCAAATCGATCTATCCATAACATTCGCGCAACACACAAATGTACTTCCCTATCACAATATATGCAATTAACAATTTCATGAATCTTGGACATAATGGGTTATGGTTAATATAGGCATAACACGTAATTCATGGTATATTATGTTACACTTGCTGTTTCCGTTGTAAAAACAATGCCTTGTTATCACCCCAGGATGTCAAATATTTTAAATAATTGTAAGAAGCATGGGGCTTTGAACTTCACCTTAGCGGTTTAGTTCTCTGGAATGATAAAAAAATATCCAAGTAAGCAGCTGGATCACCCACCGTTGAGTACCTAAGTAAGTACGGTAAAGTATTTAGTTTACACACTTTAAGCAACGATCTCATTGTATAATAAATGTAATCCCATTTTAAGTTTATATATTCCGTGATCCACTTGTGCGGGTGACGCAACAAGATTATTGTATTTATTACTTTCGATTGGTTCTCGAGAAAACTGCTGAATCGTATTAGTAAAATATACATTATTTATTAATTTGTTTATTAAACCCGTTTGTGTCCGGAATTAATCTTAATGTACGTCGACCGACGTGTTAGTTATTTTCTTAAGTTTTTTTTTTCATTCTATTTCACTTTTGTTTCACAAACGTCTCGTTGGTCTTAGTTGTCACCCTTTTTAGTCCCTTGGTTTATAATAATAACATTTAACAACTTCAAACCTTTGTTGACAGAATGTCATAATAGCCCCATTTAACTTTCGGGATTATTAAACTTGGTCCTTTGGTTTGTTTTAAATTAGTCTCTAAGTTTTCAGGAGGTACATTGAATGGTCCCTGGAAGTTATTGTCAATTCGAACCAAATGGCGTAGTAAATCCCTCTTCCTAGGTTTCCTCGAATTTGTCACTTTTCAGTACCATCTAGTCTTGCGAAAATTGCATTTTAGGTTCTTAATCAAGTTCAAAAAGTGTTATTTTTCACATGTTAAGCTTAATTTTTTAAGTTTATAAAAAAGTTGTTTCGGCTATTTTAAAATAGTCTTATCGAGCTTTATATTTTTGGTTAACGGGACTTATTGGGACCTGTTGTTTAAGGGGTCCCGTTTTTAGAGCTTTTTAGAGGCCCGTTATAGATTTAATAGTCTAAGTGTTCGTTAATAAGCTCACGTGGGGTGTTGAGCTTTAAAATAAGATCGGTGTGCTTATTATTGAAGCTTATTTCGAGCGGTATTGGGATTTACGGGACCAATAGTCTCTTCTTTCCGATGACCCCTAAGGGTTCCTTAAGCATTTTAGCTTATTTTCTATCCTAATTAAGCCCAATAATTCTGTTTTCAGATTAGCTTATCCAAATAAGCTAATAAGCACTTGTTGGTGGGCCGTTGGGCCCATTTAAGGCCCGAAGGGGGTCTTAGGTTTCTCGATTGGGTTTATTAAGTTCTCAAGAGCACAAATGTCTTTAATAAGTTCATTAAAAACTGTTAAGTTGGAAATAAGCCCGAGAGAGCTTATTAGGGCTTATCCGCACTTATTGGGCCCGTGAGCCCAATAGTTCAAACCCGAATGTTATAAAAGTCCATCAAGCATTCCTAGCTTAGTTACCATTCCTATTAAGCTTAACGATCTGTTTTGTTTTCCAGCTTATTTATAATAAGCTAATAAGCTTCTGATTGGGCCGGGTTGGGCCTGTTAAGGCCCGATAAGGGCTATAGGGGTTCGGGCTCAATTCTTTTGGGTCCAATGCCCTTTCTAGGACCCTTAGAAGGCTTATAGGCTGTCAAGCTCTTGAATAAGCTGTGGGAGCTTATTCGTGGCGTATGGCTTATTTTATGGATTCGGTAATGGGCTAGATGGCCCACTTGGGTTCGTTTGGCTTAATGAAACATGTCAAGGGTCCATTAA
>BQNB010171669.1:0-11072 GCA_026074375.1 Tanacetum coccineum
GCCTTTAGACTATCCTTACTATATATTTGATATTTTATTATATTATATATATTTTAAGGTGTAGTCTGAGCCGGATCATAAAGGTATCCAATACTCAACTGGTTAAAAATTCGTTTGTTAAAATATGTCCTCTATGGGTACACTCAATTGGCTATACGATGCAATGAAGATGTTACTTTAGAATCTATTTTCAATCTTTAATAAGTAGTTACAATGGCACCACAAATCTGATTCTAATAATGTTTTTTTTCCTAAGTGTAGGTGAGAAGCGTGTTTAGAAAGCCGACGCTTGATCGCATTCCCCTCCTCGACAATGTCAAATACCATCAGAATTGGATAAGGGCATTGATGAAACTATACAATGTTAAGGTGTGTTTGTTTAAGCTTATTTCTTGACTTATGCCATTTCGGCCTATGTTTCATACGCATGCTTCTTACATAAGCTTATATACAATAATAAGCTAATATAAAGTATAAACCCATAAGTTTATAAAACATATATTGAACAAACACCCTATAAGCTTGGGCTTTACATAAACGGGTTTTCATAAGCTTTTTTTTTGGCTTATCGGCTTATTGAAAGTTACAAGCCTCATTTTTCATGAGAGGCCATAAGCCACTTATTAAACATAAGCTTTAGCTCGCTAGATCAGCATATTGTTCACATGAATTGGCTTTTTTTATTTGTATACAATTTTTTAGAAACTAGTAAACACTAGGTAAGCTATTGTGTAAAATTTGTGAAAAATAAGCATAACTGCTTACCAGTGTGTCGTGTCTTTATGTTATGCTCTAGCGCCCGTGTCTTTATATAATTTCAGATTATGTTCTATTTGTAACAGGCTAGACGAGTAAATATGACCTTTAGGCAATAATTGAGTACGTATTTATTAACCTTAAACATCAGTTGTTTTTGTTGTGTGTTCTTTTCTTTGTCTAACATCAGCATACATAACCACATGTTTGGTGGTGGTGGTTTTTAATGATATAATTTAGAAATGTGACATCTTTCATCTCCTTTATGGTCGAAAGCTTATGTTTGTTGGCTAATAACAATTGGATGGGCTTTTTCATTTTTTCTTGCTAGCTTCAATCTATCTTTGCTTATTTTAAGTATGTAAAAAGGTCAGTTTTGGCCTGTAAAGAGAGTGCAGAATATAGAATTACATATAGTGTCAAAGAGTTGGGAATACTTTCTGAAGTCCAGTTTAGGTGTATTTTAATTTTTATTCAAAGTAGATATCAATTGAAACTCCTTTTTGATACTGTTACAAACAGGTAATAGTGTGTGTTTTTTATCAGGAAGCACAAGGTTAAGAGGTCAATGAAAGAAACTATTGTTAGTAACACGCTTGCAGACATCCCGCATAATGAGTAATTTTGGAGAAAATATGGACATGAGCCTATCAAAGGTTCTCCTCATCTGAGGTACGTTTTAGAGACCCATCTAATTAGACTTGGTGCATTATAGAAAACCTTCATTTAAGTCTCTTCAAGTAATATTGTGTTGGTGAATCAGATTTTAGGTCTTTTGTATCTTCCTGTATACATCTATATAATTTGTGAACTTATTATTAGTGATAGCGTAGGAAGTTTCGTCACCAAATGATCATAACAAGAAGCGTGATTAGATCTGAGGTTACAATCCAACTAGAGTAAGATGATCAATGATTTAGAGTTATTTTAGCTACTTGAAATTTCCAAAGTTTGTGAGGACCATATGCATATACACGACACTCACAAAAACCACAAATCTTTTGTTTATTTAATGATTTTAATGATTTTTGGTAAATGCCAAAAATTTCAACAAACACCAAACCATTAAATGGCTTTTCTATGAGCTGTCGATCATGGTTCAAAGAACAAACAAGAAGTAGACACTAGAAAACATTAAGGTACTAATGATTTTGTTGATGGTAGTTGAGATTGTTGGTTAATGTCGTTGAGTTCATGAATGTATACAACAATGGTAGCTCAATTATGTACACTAATTATTTCTTATGATGAGTAAGATTAGTGTGTAGCTGCAAAAGTGTGATATGTGGAGAAACATCTCCAAGTAAGTTGCAAGCTTGCTTAAGAAGCCATACCATAAGAGCTTCACAAAAGGGAGTTGAATAAGCCTATAAGTATACGTAGTTTGTTCATTATTTGATTACTGATAGGATAAGTGTATTTTATTAACTTTAGGCTCATTGTTTGAAGTAATTTTATGTCAGTAGCCATAGTTTTATAAGCTCACAGATTTTAATTTCTGGTATAGAAAGCTTCAGTTTTTTTGAAGTGCTAAATTTATATGTATGCTATCTTATTTACCCTTTGCTTTATTGTATTGGCGGAATGAATTGCTTTTCAGTATTATTCGGAAGGTTTGTTTCCAGGATATCCATTTCGTTCACTAGGTATGAGCTTTCTATGAGTCCCTCTGAGCTAAAGTTTTTTCTTTCGTTTCTATGAATATATTTTGAATAGGTAAAAAAAAAGCGATCTCATTGATGCTTATATTGAATATCAGGCCACAGTTCTCCAATGACTATCATTCCGACGCTATTCAAACCAGTCACTTGCACACGCCCTCCAATGACTATACAGAACACTTGCACACGCCCTCCAATCTTGAAAGGCATGTGAAATCTATCAGCTTTTTTCTCATTCAAATTCTCGGGCAGTTTATCTCAACTTTTTTTTGTGGCCTTTGAATTTTTCAGGAAAAGCATCGGATGTACACAGAATTGCTTCAGCTTCTGCCAAACACATGGCACACCCAAATGTTGATCCTGAGGTCTTCCAAATGCAGCATCAACTTGGTGCGAGAAATGTAAGCCAACAATTCGTGTGTCCATTGTTTATAGGAGTCTACAGATTACAAACTACTGCCGAGCAAAATGATATGTCTGTAATAATCTAGATACTTAGCTTACTCATTCTACGTATTATACGTATCGATGCAACGCATTTTAGCCCCGCGCTCCGCGGTGAAACGCGGGCTAAAATCCTAGTTCATCTCAAAATGCAAACGATGACTATAATTTTAAGACCGAGAAATGAGAGAGTAAGTAAGAAGATGAAATAGAAGGATTTAGTAGAAACATATATTACCACATAGTTCTAGAAAAATATAAAGTTTTTGTTGTTAACTGATAAAATAAATCTTTCTAATAATTATGTATTAACCCATATTGTCTGTATTTTAGTACTCATTCATCATCCGTAAATAATAAATCATAGTATACTTGCCTAAAATCAAACCATTGAATTTTGACACAACGAACGGATGGTTACATTTGAGGTTAAAGGATGACTTGCCTAAAATAACCATGTATTTTGACACTTCGAGACATGGTACATTTGAGGTTACATAGTAAAATAGTACTAATAAACATATTTTTAATGTTTTATAAGACATTTTCACAAATATTGGTATGAAGAGTATTAACACATGCTATTTTGTTACAATTATCTTTTATTTCTTTAACAATATAATCTAACAGAAATGCAAGCTAATAACATATGAAAAAGTGTAAAACTCGTTGTATA
This sequence comes from Tanacetum coccineum, assembly GCA_026074375.1. Taxonomy (NCBI): domain Eukaryota; kingdom Viridiplantae; phylum Streptophyta; class Magnoliopsida; order Asterales; family Asteraceae; genus Tanacetum; species Tanacetum coccineum. Next base: position 3,538 of record BQNB010171669.1, read on the forward strand.
CTTAAACATAGGGCTCCTCCATTGTGTTCCTAACGAGTTTGCCTACTCGCGTTTCGCTGCGGAATGTTTGGCGGATGGCGGTTTTGACCTGTGTTATGTAAAAAAAAAGGTTAACTGTCATTTTCGTAATCTGACACATAGTGCGAGGGGTATTTCGTAAGTATTTGAAGGGCTATATCGTAAATACAAAAAAATGGGTCGGGTCGGGTCGAACCGGGTCGGGTCAACCCGATAATTTAATGCAAGTGTTCCTTATTTTTGTATGTTTATATGAGGCTTGACGACACCCGTGCGTTGCACCGGGTTGAGTCTGGGAGAAAAGACAGGTTGTTAGTTCTTTTTTATTGCGGCTTGTTTTAATCTAAGCTATATAATGTATTATGTACGTTTGAGTAGAGTGGTTGTAATGTGTGTTGCTATAACTATATGTTAATTTGTGCGCTGCTTATTTTGATGCCTCTATTAGTTATGGTGTAAGTGGTTTCGTTATATAAGGGTGTGGGTATTCTTTTGTGATCGGGTGCCCTTTTTTTTGTAATACGTTGGTTATAGTAATGTTGTTATGATAATTTCTTAGAAGTGTTGGGTGTTTTTCCTATTTAAAGGTATGTTGTGGGGGTTTATCTAAGTTTAGTTAGTTTGTATGAGGGTTTAGTTTATGTATTTTTTGGAAGTTAGAGGGTTTAGTTAGGGTTTTTTTAGGACTTTGAGGGTTTAGTTTGGTGGTTTTTAGGAGCATGAGGGTCTTTTTTGTAGAAAGTGGGAAGTGAGAGTTAATACGATTTATGGTGTTGGCACTTGACCGTCATATCAATTGTAAGCCGGCGTTCCTACTGTATGTAATGATGGTTCAAAGTTGCATCTCCACCACATATATCTTCTATATAAACCCACCACTATGCCACTTGTTGGATCATCTCTACAATCTTGTCCTTATTTTTCTCTCTTTCAATTTCACCGAACTTTGTATACATGCTGGAAACCAAATTACCAGGAGGGTTTTCGATGATTTGGTTAATTTCAGTGGGGAGACGTCTGTTGCAAGGTGTATGAAGTTCTTTTTTGAGCAACAAATTTCTGATCGCCGTCATTTCATTAACCGTATGCGTGAGGAACTTCAAACGTCTACGAATTTGTTGGGCCAACTGACTGCACTCATTGCGGAGTTGGAAGCTTTTCCTGATCCTGGTGAAGTTTTTGACACAATGATGTGCCTTAGGGATGACATGCGTGATGAACAGGCTAGGGTGGATGCTTTGAATGATTGCATTGCTCGTGTGCAGGAGCAGATTGAGATCAAAGAGGAGTATGTCCGTGTGATGGAGGCTGAAGACAATGATGGTTAGGGCTGGGATGGGTTTCTTTTGTGTGGGTCTTTATGGTTTATGTTTGTTTAGTCTTTTGTTTAGGTAATCTATGTGTGTGGTCTATGTTAAGCTGAACTATGGAAGTTGTATGGATGGGTTAGTATCTGGTGTTAATACAATGGTAACTTTATGGTATTAAGATTTTGTTGTTTGCGCCTATTTTGTTTGGTTTAGAATGTGTTGGAAGTTATTATTCGGTTGTGTAGGCAGTTGTTTCAGTGTTTGAATATGTTGTGAATATTGTTGTTTGATGTGCCATTGTTGCTGGTTAGTTGGTTGTTGCTTCTCAATTGTTTAATCCAATTGTTGATATATTTTATATCTAAGAAAAGATGAGCACCAAATGTGAAATCCCCTTTTATGTTGCTGTAGTTTGTATGGGTTTTCTCCCTGAATAAAGTTGTGTTGATTGATTAGTTTCCCATGCTTAGATTTATTTGCAAAGCTGGTATATCTGTCGGTGCATATGGTTTGAAAATATGGTTTGTCTTTGTATGTGTTTCTGTTTTCACAAAGTGACATTGGAAGATGCATATTTGGTTGTGTATTTTTTTGGCCAAGTAACACAAGTGTGTTTGCATTGACCAGTTAGAGTATACTACCCGGCATCTGTGGTTTTAGGAATTGTATGCAGATGTTATCGTTTGGAGTTTGGTGAGGGTAAGCTGAACATGCCATTTATTCCTTTTTCCTGTGGATGTATGAGCCTTCATGTTTGTAGAACGTATGTATAATAGCCCTTAGTAAACCTTGAATCAGTGTTGCTTTATAGCCGATGTAGAGACTGGTGACATATCAGCTATGAATGAATATGACTGCATGCTCTATCAATTCCCTTAGTTAAAGATGCAGGGGTTACAAAATGGGTGGTTATGTTTTTTGGAATTCCCCTGTGGAAGATTTAAGGTCTCTAAGTGTTCTTATTTATATGTAAGTTGTGGTACACAACATTGTATCCTAGTCATATAGATTGTTTGTTAGTTGCATTGGGTAAAAATGGGTCCATCTTTTTTGCTTGATAAGTTGTCAGAGGTCACTGGATCTCCTAGGCTTGATGCTCAGATGAAGTACGTGATTGGTCGTTCGCGTTCTGAGGATGAATCCTTAGGCAGTTTGATGCGCAGTCTTTGCTCGGAACTTAGGGTGTCATTGAGTAATAAGAGGAGGTTAGTGGCGGAGTTGGAAGCGTTAGGTGAGTCGGAAGGTGCTGTGAAGTGTCTGGAGCATATGAGAGTCATTGTTGGTCGCGATGCAGTTACTCTCGGGGAGTTGGAAGCCTTGTTGGCACATGCTCGGGTTGGGGCGGCTTTAAAGACTGGTTTTGTGGCCAATATGGAAGTGCAGGAGTAGTCTTTCTTAAGTATTTTTGTTTTTGTTTAATGTGGTTTGATGTCGAGAGATGAGTTGTGTTTAGGTTGAACACCTTTTTTTTAAGTGTCTGCTATTATGTATTGCAGTTTCCACTTTTACAATGAATAATATTGTGTTAAAATATTAGTTGTGTTTTTACTCTATGTTTTTGTTTTTATTCTTTAAGATGCTAATATCAACTGTATTTTGCAAGTTGTGTTATGGATGCGTTTATCTATTTTACATGTAACTGTTATAATTGTTTTTGTGACTTGAGCACATTTTGTAGTTTAAGATATTTAATAAGGTATTGTGTTGTTTTGTTATCGGATATGTAAAATAAACAACACATTTAGTATTAAAGTGTTTATAAGCTATCTTGGTTGTATTAATCAGATCCTGTAGCATTTGTGCTTCCTATTTAACTTGTAACCGAATGTGGTAGTCTATGAAGTTTTTTTCCCCTGTGGATGTTAAAGTTTAAATGTTTGAACTGGTGCAGGCGTTTAATGGATAGACTATTTGGGAATGATATATGAAGCCTAGAATACAAGTTTGTCTTTGAGCTATGTTGTGTAAACATTGTATTGACTGTTTTTAAAAGTTAGATGGGTTTGTTCTTGTATTTTTTAGGAGTGTTGTGGGTTCTTGCTGTCCTGTGTATTTGGTTTAACTATTAAAAGGAGATTTAAATGTTCATATGATAGTATTGTAGTCTTATATGCGAGTGTGTATAGAAAAGATTGCAATACTAAAAGTTAATTGTCATTGCAATTTTACATGAGTGTCTCAAGTAAGGTAGTCAAAAGCCTCTTTATAAACAATGTTCCTGGTGCAGTTTTTGAGTTCTTTGTCGTTGTTCTCTTTTATCAGTATTTTTAAGCCATTAGGATTTGTGACCCGTGATAGTGCGACGTATAGTTGCCCATGCTTAACACGGGGTTGGGAAGATAGAGCCCAACATAATTGAGTGACTGGCCTTGGCTTTTGTTGATAGGCACTTGGTCGATGGCATACCGGTATTGCGTCTTTTTAGACAAATAGGGTCATTTTGGTCTGTGTTGAGGATAAATGATCTCTAATGTATTGTGACTGTATCCCATACCGTTGCGAGCGTGCACGGATTTTTGCTGGCCGAATTATAAATTCTCAAATTTAGTAATAATGAGGCGGGGTGCCATGCTAGGCCCCTTGCTTGGGATTTACTTTTTTAATAATCTATGATTCGGAGTTCCTTTTTTAATGTTAAAGAGTGGGGGCATTCCTTGGAAATTTAGTGTGTTTAAGAATTTGGTCGGGTATAGGTTATGTTGATCTAGTGTCTCGGTTGATCCTTTGCATATCTCTTCCGCACTATGGTAGGTTATAGCTTGACCTGCTAGCTTGTCAAAACAGTATGCGGGTTTTTTATTTTTCTTTTTAAAAAAAAACATTTTTTTTTTGGGGCATCGATCGTCATTTTAGGGTAAAGATTGCCCGCTCTCTTAGGTACGCATCATCTTTTTGCCTCTGAATAAAGTTGGGGTAGGTCTCTTCGACAATCTGCTGAATTGGTGAGTCTGATGAGGGAATAAGGAAGGTTTTTGGTATCTCAATCCATGTAGGCTCGTCCTCCCCATCTTTAATTCTAGCAGGCACTTTGCCATCACCAACTGCCAAAACCCATTGATTAAACATTTGTTTTTGAGTATCAAGGGCGTCGCCTGAATTATATTCATTTACTATCATACTTCATTTCAGTGTTGAAACCTTGCAGTGTTTCCATAATTCTGAGCGGTTAATACATACCTGTACAATGTCTGCATTCTTGCCCTTTGGTATTACTGGGAGAATTTGCCTGAAATCTCCCCCAAGTAAGACCGTCATTCCACCAAAGATTTTGTTCCGTTTGTTTGGGACTAGGTAGCCCAATATATCTCGGAGTGTCTTGTCTAATGCTTCGAAGGCGTATTTCTGTGTCATCGGGGCTTCCTCCCAAATGATGAGTTCCACTTGTTGCATGAGTTCCGCTAAGTGGGTGTTCTGTTTTATTCCACGGGTGTTATTTTCTAATAGTTCAAGTGGAATAACAAACCTGCTATGAGCAGTCCTATCAGCAGTGAAGCAATACCTGTTTCAGATGTGAAAAATAGGGTGAGGTGTGTATTATAGTTAGGATACTACATAGGCAGCTACTTATTTCGTTTATAGTGGGTCACCTGAAGAAGCGACAGCCAGTACAATTTTCAGTTCTGATCTTAATCTTGAAATGATTGTCTTGTATAAAAACGTCTTCCCAGTACCCCCTGGTCCATAAACAAAGTGAAACTGGCCTTTCTTATTATGAACTGAATCTACCACCTCTTCATAGATTAACCGTTGTTCAGGGTTTAACTGTGGGTAAAGTTCCTGGTGTTGAATCTTGCTTTTGTTCATATCAAAGGCCCGAGCTTCCCTTATCAGACGGTTATCCACACTTGTTAGCAATGCGGTGTTAGGTTGTGGCATGTCTGTAAATTCTGGTAAGGCCCTTCCATTTCTATTTAAGAGGTCTTGAATTTCCTTGAGACAGTAGTTCTAAATTTGTTCGGTGGTTAGCTGCAACTTAGGGTACTTAAAAAGAAGGCGTTTTTTATGGAGAATGTCATCGGATAAAACTTCCCAGTTTTCCTCCCATAGTTTTAGGGGCCGGCTTACGTCACAGAATAGCAAGATTGTCACAAACAGGTCACGTAGTTGCGGGCCTAATGCCCACAAACTTGCTTCTTGTATCGCCCGCGTCCATTCCTTGTTGTCATTTAGCAAGTCATACGCAAAACACGCCTCTTTGAATGTGGCACATACTTTGTTGTTAACTATCAAGAGGTGTTCAAATTTCTAGGGCTCCCTTACAACATTCAGGAGCATTCTTAGGAAATAAGGTTCCCCTGCTGATGGGGTTGAATAAACAATCCTACCAATACACTTTCTTTGCTTTCGCGGCTTCCACTTTTTTTCTTGATCGTGCCACACATAATGTTCCAAAATCTGGGCGTACGTTAGGGTTCTTGCGGGTGGATGTCGTTCATTTAAGTCAAACCAATCAATAAACTTTGTTACATCGATACCTTCTTTCTGAAGCAGAGCCGACAAACAGTTAGTATCGTGTAGAGTCACAGGCTATTGGTTCTGCAGATGGAAGTTTAGTTTCATGACCGACGGATATGAGTTGTGGATGTCAAATGAAAAGATTCGCCACACTGCTTCACAGGGCGCTAGGTAACGGCAATTTAGGTAGTTCTTAATCTCATTGACCACCGTGACTTTTTGCTCTGCCATACCCTGGCATTGCTGGACATTTTCTTGTATGACAACTGTTGCTCTATCTGGCCCTTTATTTAGGTACTTAAATAAGTACTTAATTTCTTTGGATCTATTGTACCATTCGACATTAATGTGTGCCTAGTATTTAAGCAACAGATAACGGTTGTGTGGGACAACATGTTTGTTATCAAATGTGAAGTTACCTTTTTTACGGAAACTTTTTCATCTCTTCGCTTGTAAATAGGGTATCCGTCCTGATCAATGATTGTTTCTGCGCAGAAAGGTTTTGGAAAGTGTTTTGAACACTTCCCTTCTATGTTACATGCCGCCGCTCGATTATTTTTTCCACATGGTTCGTGCAGCGTGTAGTCTGACACAGCTTTGTATCCTATTAGATCAGTTGTTGGAGACAGGAGCTCCGCTAAAATGATATCATCTATGTCCGTTGCTACCTTGCATCTGTAGTACTCCTCGAGCCATAGCAAAATATGTGTGTGGGGCAGTCCTTGTTTTTGGAATTCAATAACATACACAACTATGAAAAAGTAAAACAGAAACAGAAGTTGTTGGTGTGCAGGCGTAAAAAAAATATACATCCAAAGCAATTTAGGTCAATGGTCGTTACCTGCGCGGGTAGCTCCGAAGACGTGGTTATTAGTTAGATTGTCTAATAATTCTATTAGTTTTAGTTTAAACACCCTTGCCCCTACTTCTAGATGATCATGGGCCCTCTGGCCCAGGATGTATGCTAGCATTTCAGTAATTTCAAGCCACTTTGGGTTCGAAGTGAATGTGATGAATAGGTCTGGGTTGCCATATGCGCGACATAACGCCATTGCGTCTTGATAGTTCTGCATCATGTACCTTGGACCGCCTGTAAAACTGATAGGTATGACGATTCTTTTACCCAGGCCTGCGGCGTCTATGTCACCCCTTTAATCTCATCGACAACATTGTGATACAGATCTACACGTAGGGTGTCATGGTTGTTTCGCGTCCAACTAAGCCTTTGTTCTTCAATTGCAGTGAATGCGTCTACCAAATACTGTTGAAATAACCTTCCACCTCTATGCAGAGTTGTCCACTGATCTTTTCTGTATTGAATGACGTATGCATAATACTCTTTCATTGTGAAATAATCCCTGGCAGTCTTTCGCTTCCCTTTGTTAGTATGATAAGGGATCTGTTCATGATAGCCTTCTTCTCCATATGGGAATAGCAAAGGGTATTGTAGCGCTATGTGGGATGGGTGTAACTTTGAAATTCTTTTGGGTGGACTGTCTTTTTGACAAACAACTATATCTCTTGTAGGTTCTCTATCACCAAATTCATTTGTGATCAGGGCAGCTACTTCTGCGACAGTTGGTGCATTGTATTGTTTTGAACTGGTTCGTTCAGACAACAGGTGCAATTCTACATTGACAGTTGCGTTTGCATGACACCAATCCCTTACCATCTGAAAAGATTTAACAATGGCACTGTTGGCATCAAGCATTCTTATTAGACTGATAACTATTGTCCCATCCTCTCCCTCTT
>BQNB010171670.1:0-13539 GCA_026074375.1 Tanacetum coccineum
AGGGGAGAGTGCATATGCTGTGCAAGGCTGTGAACTGGGTAAGAGATGTCAGGTCTAGTATGGGTGAGATAGATTAGCTTACCAAGAAGTTGTTGATACCAGTGATGTTATCAAGTAAAGGGTCAGAGTCAGTAGGAGCATAAGGAAGCACATAGTTAGGTTCCATTAGGGTAGAAGCAGGTTTACATCCAAGGAGACCATATTCTTTTAGTAATTCAAGTCAGTATTTCCTCTGAGTTAAACAAATATCATTACAAGTTTTAATAACTTCAATTCCCATAAAGTATTTGAGACTTCCCAAATCTTTAATGTTAAATTTAGATTTAAGGTAGATTTTGAACTCATTAATTTCATCAACACAATTACCAGTAATGACAATGTCATCAACATAGACAAGGAGAGAAATAAACTTGTCTTTTTTGGTTAGGGTGAATAAAGAATGATCATTAACAGATTGTGTGAAACCATGGTCTTTAAGAATGTCACACCCCCAAATAGGGTCCCGTCCGATTTAGTGTTCGGAGGCGTGACATCATCGAATATCTCAAGTATAAAGCATAAAGAACGACCTCTAAGGGTACATTTGAAAAATAACACCGTTGCATAAGTTCAAAATATGAATAAGTTTTACAATGATCAAATTTAAAAGATACACAAGTTAAAAATGCAGAAGCTTAAATAAGTTCAACAACAGTATTTAAGATAATCATAGATAAAATCTGAAAAAAACTGGTTCGGACAATATACTTCATATAGATCAAGCAACAACATCCATGCTAAGCACCTGAGAAAAACATGCTTAAAACGTCAACATAAAGTTGGTGAATTTATAGGTTTAGTTCAAACGTTGTTATAATGGACCATAAGATATCAAAATGTATGCAACAGTTATAACAGATACAACTTCACATAAAAATGTATTTACGTTGCACTAAGCTCATGACACTGAAGCTAATTGCGAGAGATAGCATGTACATTGCTATAAGTATTTGCTTGCCCTTACAGGTGTCCGACCAAAGACCACCTAACCAGTTATGACATGAAAAATATCCGTTTATCGTGAGCCTCGCGGGTAGTGACCGCTACTCACCCGGATAGGGATAATTAGTCCTAATAGATCTATTTATTCACTCGCGCTCCCTCGACCGGTCCTCCGGTCAAGAAATTGACAGTTCATAATAGTTCGGGCAATATTGGTCTAAACGCTACTTAGGCAATACGTAAATAGGGAAATCTCACGTATAATACTTGTGTCTAGTTTTAAAAACAAGCAATGTATCTCACCCCAAGTTATAAAATATTTATTCAAAACGAGTAAAAGAGTGGGGCTATAAACTCACCATGATTTGGTGAATTGAGGTAGTGAATAGTCTAGAAATAATTCACTCGATAACGAACGACGATATACGAAAGCAACCTATGTAATGGACGTTTGATTTAATATCGGATCGAAGAGAATTTACGGAAAATGCATAGGTGTATACTAGTGTACTTTTGTTAATATATTTACAAAAATTAACGCTTGTGATCGTATAGTAGTGAAAATGTTTTCGTAAGTAAAAAGAGTAAATAATAGTATGTATAGTATTATTATATACATATAAATGACTAAGTAAAAAATCTATATATATATATATATATATATATATATATATATATATATTATTCGGCACATTATTAAATTCACGTATCTAATTTTATTATGTGCGTTTTCTAGTATTTTCTAAGTATAATAATTTATAAAAATTTCGGCATGACCCGTTCGTGTTTACACGTTTTTCCAAAGTCGTTGACTTTATTTAAAACCATTTTTCAAATCACTTTCAATCCACTTTTCATAATTACAAACTATACATCATTAAATCTATTTTTATTTTCAACGTCCATCGTTTAAAATATGTTAAACGTAACAACATCTAAGTTATACACTATTAAATAAGCTATTTATGAACTTATTCAATAAGCTACACCGTAGCTTTACGCCTTGGTGTTTTGTATTTATGTTAGGCCTTGGCGGAATGGATAAAGGAAAGGGACAAGGGCGGTCTTGCTTGGCGCGAAGGCTGCTGGTTCGGGGGTAGAGTACAGTACTAAAGGTCCTCGGACTTCCAGGCGGTTTTTCTTTTGGGCAGCTGTTCACCGTTGGATCTCGCCAATACAGCCCCCTATAGTTTTCGTTACCGAGATATCTTTTTTTTGTTTTTTCATTGTTCCCAGGTATTTTTTGGGTAATCTGCTCCCATGCTGCAAACAGTCAAATCTGAACTTAACCTTGTCGCTCTTCTTTCTTTCCTCGCGAGCAGGAAGCACACCAGCAGCGTGCGTTGCGTGATTCTACTGTGTTTTTTTGCACTTGACTGGGTGGACAGTTGACCGGAAGAGAACTTAGATTCGCCCGGCCAGCAGGCGGGCGGCGTGCTTATCTTGTGTGACAACACTACAGAGCGAGTGGCTCTTCTAGGCGGGCAGCTGTGTGACAATACTACAGAGAAAGCGGCGCTTTCGTGTAACATGCTATGGTCTCAACGCCCTTACGAGGTAGTGATGAGTTTCACGCGCTCTAAGCCCGGCCCGCGCGCGGTTAGGAAGATTGGCCGCAATCTGAGCGGTACCACCCACCCTACCCTACCACCTATAGGCGGCCGTCCGTCCTACAGCCGCCCGAAAAGGAACTGCAGTGATCTTGAATAGGGATCCTACAGCGATAGATAGAATCCCCATAAAAATACCACTAGATCGAGCACCAGTGATTTCGTATCCGGTCAAAATCTTGGCTAATTGATCAAAGTGGGTAGCTCCAGTAGACCCATAGATCATGGAACAAATAGGGTGGGTAGGCCCAACCACCACACTACACGTATAGACGCGAACCCCCCTCGTTACCGTACGTGCGACTCTCACCGCATACGGCTCGCACAAAGACTCCTAAATTCATCCCGAGCCTTTTCTTCCACCTCTCCTCTCCAATCCTCGATCAAACTTGCGTTCCCCAGGCGCTATGAAATGGGGGTCTTTCCTTCGCCTATCGTATGTATCGGCTTGGCTTCATACCGAACCAAGGAGGCATTCTGGCGGGCGCGTGCGTGTAGGAAGGCCGACGACTATATAAGCTAAAAGACTACGACTACAAGCCAAGCCGGAAGCTACTCGCTTCTATTCTCGTTGGGATTGGATATGGATGGGGAATCTATAGATCGTAGTAGTTCGCCAACCTCTCTAACTAACATACGATACAATTGAACTTCACGGAACGGCCAAAGGAGCTTCGCTCGGTTGGCCTTCCTACGCTGACGAATGCCTCTTTTCTCTTCTCTGAAGTCTACAACAAACAAGTGGGAGAGGCAGGATTCGAACCTACGTAGAAAAACTTCAACAGATTTACAGTCTGCCGCTTTTGACCACTCGGCCACTCTCCCCTTCCCGGGCCGAGGCCCCCCCCTTCGTTGCTTCTGGCGAAGCTGCGAGTTCATGAGCAAGTGAATGAACGAGCCATGTTCCTAAAAGGAGTGACCATCTTTCTTTTCTTCCCTTTCCCTATCCCTTCAAAGCCCGGTTGGGCGCTAGCGCTTGACTAATAGAAAGTCAGGCTCTTCTGCTGAGCGAAGCTGCGAGCCTACCCTTCTCGAGCCTACAACAATAGCTTACGCTTCTTACCAAGCCTAAAAATAGGGCTACAGCAAGCAAAGCAAGCTTTCCCCCTTCGTTTGTTGTGGGTCGCGCCTCACCGCGGGCACTGAATGAATGAAATGAGTGGAGATCTTCCTTCCCCCTTGCTAATTACCAAGAACTTCGTTGCCACTAGTGGCGAAGAAGAATTTCACCATAAAAAAAAAAAAAGAACTCGGAGCCTAAAGAGAAGTCAGTCTACAAGAAGCTGGCAGAGCTTTAGCCATTGGACCACATCGATCTATCCTACCTAAACAGTAAGCCTTTTCTTGTTCGTTCTTCGAATGAGGCTAGTGGAGACTAATTCCTTCCGGCTAATGAAGAGACTACTCCAGTCTTCCCATTCATTCCCATCCTTCTTCTCCCTAAGAATTGAACGAACCAAGTTCACCTATTCGAGAGTGAGGAAGAAAAACCAACAAGAAACTTCCCACTTTTGATGTCCTGCGATTCTGCTAGTTTAGAAACTAAGGAGAAGGACAGGGGGCGCTAGGTCAGAAAAGCGAGAACTCTAAATTCTCCCCAAGTAGGATTTGAACCTACGACCAGTCAGTTAACAGCCGACCGCTCTACCACTGAGCTACTGAGGAACAACGGACTTAAGGAAGCCGACTCTCGTTCTTTGGACCAACCTATGACCGAACAAAAAGGAGTTCGTCACCCTCACATACACCGGGAAAAAGGTTACGATAGCAAGCCCCTCCCCGGCCGGAGAGCCTCCAGTACAAGGAGGCGGCGATCAACCATCCACTCTCGAGATTCATATTGATCAATTGATCTTCGCGTCCTGCCAGTTCACTAAGTAGACTCACTCTACCCAGGGGCAACAAAGGCTGAAACTCTTCCTGCCAAAAACAAGGGACCCACTTCTCATCCTAGGAGTTAGCAGGTATGAAATAGTCCCATCTCCGTCTCTCCGAGTTTCTACTACTAAGTAGCACTTCTGCTATTCAATCATAGAATCGATTCCTGAAAAAGCCCTATCTATATTATTACTAAAGCACTATCTATAGGCATTCTTGCTCGTTAGCGCTTTAGTTTGATTGCAGCTAGCGCGCCCCTTTTCTTTCCACTTTCTCTTAGTCAAGCTTTGAAGCCCCTACTGGGATGGGATATTTGAAGAAGCGCAGGTTTGGAACCCTATATACAAGGGGCTGGTCTCGATCCCGCTTGGTGGTGCCCCTCTGGATTATTGTTGACTCAACATTGATTTCGTGCTTGAGTTGGAGGGCTCTACCTCCATCCATCGAGTCAAGTAATTCGCTATCGGAAATTCTTCCGCCGCCTATCTCATGCCATGCTTCTTCTTTCTCCGAATCGGTTCCTAGTGTCAGTCAATCAAGATTCGCCATCAAGGGGGGGAGGACCCACTTTAGGTTAGGCCGGTCTCGTCATTCACGCAATTCCCCCGTCCATCGATTGATCACGCGAGTACGCATCCAGTCAGCGCATAGCGAATGAAAAAAGCGTTCATCCTGGATTCTCTTCCTCAAAAAAAATGTCTATCAATTGATCCCTATTCATTCGGTCAAAGTCTCCACGGCCTTTTCACGCCCCTCTGAGGTGCACCATGTTGATACGAATCGGCAAAGACCTTCTTGTACACGTCCTCGAGGGCTGCATTCATGGCAATCATCACTAGTTTCTCCCGAGGGCATGGTATGGCTTTGTTCTTGGTCTTGTTTAATAGATGTCGAGTGCCGCTTTTCCCCGTCCGAGAATCTCCATCTGCTCTAAGTGGGCGAGCTAGAATCCTTATGTCAGGTTGGTTGTTCAAAAGACTTTCTCTTTACCTTACCCTTTGCATATTCATCTTTTCGAAAGCCCAGACCCATTCTTCTGGATCTGCATTAGTCCTATTCCGGGTGCAAAGCCTCTTCAATAAAGACCTCTTTCTTTCTCCCCCATTTCTCATTTTGTTGATTGAAAGAGAATAAGCGCTATCCATTGAGTAAAGTAAAGGGAGGGTTTGCTACAGTGATTCGGGTGGTTGGTGGCCCCTTCGAGAGTTGCGGGTCCTTGTCGCTGCATGAGTGGTAGCTCACGCTCAAAAGTCCTCCGACACGAGTCCTAGTTGTTGCGCTGCGGTCCGTTTCCCGGCTTCGCTTGCGCGATTTTCACTTCTGATTGGTTCCATCCATCCCCAACCCTAATGAATCGAGTATGAAGGGGTCAAGCGGTTCGGGTTTTCGGTCGGTTCCCGTTCACCTTCCCCCCTCATAGTCCATTAGTGGGTAGGGTGGTAAACTAAGAGGCCGCCGGCCTCCTCTTCAGACGTGTCCTCGACAACCTGGCGGTTCTTCGGTCTCCGCTTTTGGGGGCGGGAGTGCTTGGTCGCTGGGCTTTCCTTTTCCTCAATCAATTCGGTTGTGTCAGCCGGTCTAACATTTTGTTATGGGCTGGCTTGGCTGGACAACGATGGATTGAAGGTAAGATAGATTTGAGTTCAAGTGGCACAGGACCTTAGATCTACCATAGGGTAGAATACTACCGAATTCATTCTATTGAAGCGTAACATTTCATTTCCTGTTGCATTTCTTTGGTTTGGAAGTTCCAGAATGTTGTCTGTGGATTTCTAGCCCCCTATATTATATGCCAAAAGATTGATTCAAGTTCCGTGCTGCTCACCACTCCTCGAGGCCAAGGACGGGGTCGAACCGTCATTCCAGGATTTGCAGTCCGATACATTTCCATTATGTTACCTAGCCAAACCCGCCACCTCATGTGCCAAAGTAAAATGGTTGTTCTTCCTTCCCCGCTCCCTCTTTTTCGACATATGCGGCGGCGGGTTCCCAGAGAAGAGGGGACAACTTCTTTCTCCTTTGCATTGCTCAATCTTCCTTTTCTGATTGAAAATCGCAAACCACTCCACTACTGGTACAGAGGCCAGATAGAAGGTTGCTTATATGTTCAGGCTCGAAAATATATCTTTTACCTCTCCTCCCTGTCTCCATTCTGATTGATTCGCTTCTTCCTTCGCGCAAGCCTTTGGTTCGCCCCTTGTTGTGTTGCATTTTTTGCTCCTCCGCATCAGTCTGCCTTCTTCGGATAGCCGGGGTCCGACGTTGATTTCCGATTTCAATGTCAGCTCCAGGTTAGTTATTAGGAATATGACGGAACGGAAGACCAAGGAAAGAAAGAAGAATGCACCAAAATGCATTTCTTGGGTAAAGTCTCCCAACTATATTTGAAAATGAATTGGTTATCCATAAAGATAAAGAAAGCTTTCTTGTAGTTCCGCTTCTTGCTGGTAGTGTGTCTGAGTGCTTGAAAGAAAATAAGCAAGGGTAGTTGGGAGGGACGTGTTAGGTATATGAAAGAAAAAACTACGGCACCCCAACAAGACATGCAAGTTTTAAATGGCTTGTTTTGGGATATGGAAACAGCTCAACTTGCTAAAACCGTCAGTCATGACAAGGCCAACAATTATCTATTTGTAAAAGTGGTGAAAAGTTCTAAATTCATAGAGTATAAAGTTTATGGCGAAGAAGGAGACTTTCCACATAATTCGTATTGTTGCGAAAGAGGTTCAGTACATTCTGACTTCATCATCAGCACGACAAAAGAAAGATCATATTGACATTCGCATATTTGTACCATCCGCCAGCGAGTATCTTTGTCCTGACAAGAAATGTGAAGTTAGCTGGAATGATCCGTTCACTGAAAAACAAAGGTTACAAAATGATAGTTGGTTTACCATTGTCTGCAACACGAGCTGAGACCCGTCTTCTGCGAAACGCGGCAACAGAGGTATTTGAGTGTCCAAATTGGTAGAGTATATGCTCCAGAAAGGTAAAAGTTGCATCATCTTATAGCTTGAAAGTCTGTTCCGTAATAGGATGTGGAATTGTCACGGTTTTTTCTATGTTAGTATAACTAGCTTCAAAGTCTTGCTAAAAACTTTTGTAACTTTTGTTCAAATTTATTCGTGGTATTATCTTACATCGTCTCCAAATCACTATAGAAAATGCTGCCTGTGACTTTAATGACTACGACGAATACCCGCGCAAAGCGACAGTGTATCGCGACAAATAATTATGCATGTAAACTTGTAGTTTTGGTGTGACCCCTAATGCATCACTTACGATTTTTCCCATTTTGTAGTTTATTGCGAAAAATGTGGGGTTATAAAGAAAATGGATGAAAGTTGCGAATTAAAAAGTTACTGAAGGTTTTGTTGCATTTTTTAAAAGTGTATTTTTGGGTATATCACTTTACTCTTTTTTAAGAGTTTTTAAGTTTAAAGAATAGGCATACATGCTTTATAAGTAGTATATACAGTATAGATAACCTTTTAAACATATAAACCAAGTTTATAATTAGTAACGGACAGTTATTATTTTTTGCAAACTAAATCTATATTTCTAAATCTATACCATCATCTGGAACCGGTTTTTGGAACATGTTAGACATTCTCTAAAACTTGTGAACGGAAAAAAATCGAAAGTGTTACAATGTGACACATTGGTTGTTTTATATGTGAGCAAGTGACCCGAAAGATAGAAACTAATAGAGTGAAATTCGAGGATATTCAAATACCTTACTGGTGGACAGCTAGCATCAGATCCCTTGGGTGTACTAGGCTGTGCACGTACCCTTGTGGTACGAGGCGTTGATGCTGAGGCTGATGCTGATGCAGAATCTTCTTCATCACTGTTAACATGACAAGTTCAGGGGAGTAGACCAAATAATAACATTCAGGACACTAAACCTCTAGATAAATAGTGCAAATGTCTTGGATGGTAAACAAGTTAAAAAGTCATGATTTTATATCGGTTGACCAAAAAGCATTTCTATGATAACAATTTGGGGGTGTGTAGTCATGTTATCTGAATCATCATCTAATATTTTGAATAACCTCAAACTAAGCAAGTTTAATGAATAGGATACCTCTCATTGAAATAATCCTCCTCTTCCTTCTCCAAGGCTCGCTCGTCCACACGTCTTCTAGTCTACAAGGGACCACACCATTTTGGTTTGCTGCATGCTCTTGGGCCTGTAGGTTTGCCTTGTGTGACAACAAATATCCAAATGCATAAGAATATTCACAGTTTAGAGGAAAATTCAGAAAAGAACCCTGATATATCATAACTTTGAGGAGCCTGGATGGAAGGTAAGACGGGTCAAATTTCCAGTGATCACCAATGTTTCCATAAATAATTTCAGTAAGTTCTTTTTTTTCCTGAATGAAACTCTTGGTGTCATCAGAAAATATATAAATACCTTGCGAATATCCTACAATAAAGTAGGTAATCACGAATATATATACTCGGAATATGTCAAAAGATCAGAATGCAGGTTCTAACACATTTAGCGACTTCCATTACAAAATTTAAAAGCATCAACAATTGGTTTAAAGTTAAGTTGTTTTTGGCAATATAAATACGCAAGATTTTCATTCCTGGTAAAACATCAGCAAATTATTTATTGTTACCATGTATTGTATTGTTATTCAGCATTAAATAAGCAGATAACTCGTAATTTACTTATGTGCTATTTAGAGTTTAGTATGAACCGAAACAGCTGCAATACCAGATACTTTTCCCTTCTTGGGTCAGACATAACAACTTTATCTAATGTACCATAATGCTTATGAGTATATTAAAACATTACTTTCTTAACTAAACTGGAAAAACTGCAAGTTCCATATATATTAAGCATATTTCTCAGTCAACAATATTTTCCTTCTTGTAAAGTAACATATTGCATGAAGTAATACATAGCCTACGTCACTTTTAAACCTGAATTAATTGCACGAAATCAATTTTACAGACATTTCACTTGAACACTGAAACAACACTTTCACGTCTTTGAAATACAAACTACAGAAACTTGTATGAAAATATAAGCAAAAATAAACTCTTCTATATGGCGAACTAAAGGAATATTTGGCATATTGGCCATTACTACTTGAGAAAGTAAATAGACATATATACTGCTAATGATAATTTCTAACATTCCAGCTGATTGTTCGCCCTGTGCAACCAATGAACTCAACATAGAAACAAGCTCTGCACCTGTCCGTTTGAGTCCGCATTCAGATTCGGTGTTGGTTTGGCACGCTTTCCAGGTACACCATCATCTCTAAGAACACTAACATCTTGCACTTCAGACCTTTTCCTAATAGAAGGAGTACGCTTGTATCGAGGGTTTTACAGCCAGTAAAAGGACCGAGCATTTGTCACAATTCCACATAAATACTTTTTACTGTGCAGAAGCAAAACGGGTAACTCAAAACAAGCAAAATGCATGCTAACACCTTTTTGTTCACTTTTTCGTTTCTATGAATAACTAATGTATTTTAAGTTGATGACAAATTCTAAATATAACAAAACAATAGTGCATAAACAAGTCGACGATGTCACGTTATCCAACTAGACGACCCCGCCACTATTAAGAGAATATATAACATAGTTTAAGGACAGTATGAAAGCAAAAACACTCCAAAATATAAACATTTTTTTATGACTTACACTCTATAATAAAGGAAATAGTTACCGGAACACCACAACCATCAATGAATATTCACCCTCCGAAAAGAAACCGTGTTGTAAATTATAAATCTTTTAATCATTCTGGTTCATGTCGTTTGAAACTCTTGTAAATTGCATAGTTTTAAGAATAAGTGTAATTAGATAGTGTAAAATACAAATATTATTGTGTGCTTCTTCACGAGTCAACGAATAAGGTTTATACAAGTCTTAATCTGTAATAAAACCATGATATTCGTCTTACCTTAAAAGGTTCCCGTACATTTAAGCACGTGTCACCATAACCACGATAATTGCCTCAGCCTCTACCACCACGATAACCGTCACCGCCTAACCAACACCTCCATCATCACCTACTCCGGTATCATCATCATAACTTCCTCCGCCATCACTATATCCGAGACCAACATCGCCTCCTGAGCATACTCCTAGGATTGAATATACACTGAGTCGTTAGCAAATTTTAAAAAATCGTAAAATTTGCTAACGACTCCTTGCATATTCAATCATGGGAGTATGGTCCCGATGGCGATGATGACCGAGTGTTTAGAAAAAGAAATGTTAAATGATTGAATCGAGAAAAACTTTGATTCTTGGTGAGTTTGTTTGTGACTGCACATATGAAAAAGATTAGGGTTAATGGCATTTTATACCTAGCTCATGTTTAGGTTACTAGTTAAGTAGACTTGGGCCTAGCATACACTGAACCCATTTACTTGTACAAATTACAAAATATATTTCTAGACGGCAAGTTTGAAACTGATAAGACTATAAATACAAAAATAGAAAACTAAGGGTGCGTTTAGTTGGGAAAAAACACTCTTATTTTTCACAAAATATTTTGTGGAAAACAAGTAAAATAGAGATAGCCTTCAAAACTACAAAACATTTTTTTTCCACCTATTTCCTTTAAACCCCTTCCGGTATATTTCCCTGCTCGTTTCTCTTATGGTAAAGCCAAAGATGATCTATATACTAACCAAATTGATTTATTTTTTATATGTTTTTTTACGTAGTTGTACGTTTTGCAACGTTTTTATACGTTTTGTTCGTTTTTTTACACTGATAAAAATAAGAAAAATGGAGGGAAATATTTATAATGATGGAGATTGTGTTTTTCTTTCAAGTTGTGGCGATGATAGCAAATGTTACACGCGTTAAGTATAACTTTGTCTTATCAATTTTTATGCACACAATTCAAACACATATTAACACGCTAAATGAAAATTTAAGATATGTAAAAGTAGACAATTTGGTAATTAAGTGACGGTTATTAAAATTATAGATGATATACAAAGATTGCGAGAATGGAGGACAATGGTGAGGCTTTGCGAGAAGCATTTGGCGGAGTTGGTAAATCGTAGCAACCAAGTAAAGTGGATAAAATGGTAATCTGGAGGGATATGCTTTTAGTGTAAAATGACATATATGAAACTATGCGGAATATCTATTTAGAGCATACGGAATGGATACAAATTCCTGGATTGTACATTTGTGCTTCACGTGCGGCAAGGGAAGGGGACACCATTCCCCCTATTATATACAAGTCCTAATGCTCTAATATTGTCTTATAGCCGGTTTGTTAACAATCATGTCTTGAGATGTAATATATCAACTCTTAATTTGAATACATGTGTGGATGTATCTATACAATGTAACCTCATATTACAACATGATGCAATCTTCAGATTCAACATAGCCAGATAAATATGGACGAACACGTAACCATCACCTCAAATTAGTTTAGTGATGAGTGTTAAATACTGATTTTTGTTGAAGTGGTCTTACTTACTATACATGATCTAAACTCTGAAAATTACTACCTATAATTGCATACTCAACTACACATTATATTCACACATGTGGATTTATTGTGTAGTCCATCTAGTTCGAGACATTTGCATTTGGTTTGAAGACTTCTACAAGAGGGTTAAAAGAAGTCATTGAAGTTTTTGTGTCAAAGTTTAGATAAATGAGGAAGTGGTGGTTGCGCATTTTAAGTTTGTCTTATTATGGTTATTTTCCAACTATGGTTTGCAATAAGGTGTTGTCATTTTCTAGCTATTAATTATTACGGATTAATTTTTCCTTGAACCATCATTGCGTGTGCTCTTGATTGTTAAAAGTCAAACTGAATACAAAATGGACAGGTGATGAAAAGTAAATGAACTCTATGGTTTTAGGTAAAAACATTAAATGTTTATGAGTTTATATTGCATTATTACAGTACATGAGTTGGTTGATAACTTCATAAAACATAGAGTGTTTATTATTTTACTGTATTTTTTTATCGACGGTTTTATTCAAAACTAGCAATAAGCTAGAAGAAATTACAAACCGATGAGGTTAGGGTTTTGCATCAAAGTAACCCAATTGAAATTACATTTACTACGACTAGAACACCAAGTAAAAGACATTTGAATTATATCATAAAAAAGGAGCTCCTTTCGGGGAAGACAATTATCAAATAAGGATCGGTTTCGGATTCTCCATAAAGACCACCACATCACATACATGCCCGGATTTAGCTATGGGCAGTCAGGGCGACCGCCCAGGGCATCACACAAACAAAGGGCATTTTTTTATGATTTATATACATGAGAGAAATTACAAATAAGAGGAATTTCAAGCTCAATATTAATAAACACAAGAAGTAGGTTTTGGCTATGTGGGGAAGAAGAAAATACCAAGAGAGAGAAAAAAAGAAATGAGTGGGTGATGTACAATATGAGTGGTTTTTCACTTTTTTGAACCCTAATAATATTTTTCTTTTTTTCACTTATTACATTTTTTTTTGAAATAGATCTTTAACTTCTTCTTTAAAACATAATTTGCGTATAAAAGATTAGAGTATTGGTATTTGATTTTTAAAACTTTTTCGACTAATATATTTTTTAATAAATACTCCTAATTTAAATATATACTTTAACGATGTTCGTAACACGTGCGTTATCACGGGCTAGCGGAACTATTCTTACAACGGGTCGATAATGTCAAGCATTATTTGTCAGTCGTTAAAACTCATTTTGCAACGAACCGATAACCTCAAAGACTATTTTCTTGAATATTTTAAATATATATATTAAACTCTAACATTTTTTTATAAAACTGTACGCATGTCAGAAGTATTGCAATATAAGGCTCGTTTTATTCGCAATTTGATGATCTTTTCAGTGACATTTTTTTCCGAATGAATCGATAAATATGCATTTAATATTTGTTAATTAAAGTTTGTTATATAAAAAAATTCGTTAATAAGTAAAAGTTGAAGGTCGATTTAGAATATGAAATATAAAGTGATTGATAATTATCTTTTAATTAAATGAAATATAAAGTGAATAATTGTTATAAGGGTACTCATTTTAAAAATATGAAACAAAAT
>BQNB010171671.1:0-13539 GCA_026074375.1 Tanacetum coccineum
TGGGTCAAGTCTGGGGTTGAAGACGTCGTCGGCTGGGGAGATTGAGGATCAGTATATGTTATCACAACTAAGATGGAATACCATTGTCACATGTTTTGGGGCTAATGTTTTAGTATAACTTCTATAATTAGGTGTTACATTCTTTTATATCCGCTTAGGTTTTTAATATCATTATTAGTGTACAACAAAAAATACTTATTATGTTATGTGTTGGACTGTGGTTGATGAGTTTTGTAGACGGAAGAGGTGTGGAGATGCGGTGAGGTTGATTAGGGAGTTGGAAGAGAAGAGAGTGTTGGACAGAGGTGTTTATAGGAAGCTTGAGTGTGAACTTCGGGTCAAATATGGAAAGTTGTTTGATAGATATGGATCAGCAAGTAGGTATGATCGTCTTCTTATTTGACTATTATGATTCATGAATAACTTGTAGACTGTTATGCACGGATGAAAAATGGTACTAAATTGTATCTCTTGGTTTTGTAAAGAGAAACCACATGTTTTCCGTACCTCATGGCTCATGGTATGAATGTATGAACAATCATCTTACATAGGTCACTTTAGTAACTTCCGATAACTTGCATATGATTTTCTATCCGTCATGGGCTTGTTCGTACTATGTTGGGTTTTTAGTATCATTATATCTGACATGTTTATTTGACTCTCTTCTCCCTAAAGAAGATTTGTAAAAGAGAATAAAAGAGTTGTATTTGGTTGGCGTTTTGAATTCTCATCTTGTACTGTATAGTAGCTATGCACAACGTAAACTTGTCTGGACGATATCATTTCACTAGTAAAATTATCTCATAATTTGGATTAATATCTGATATGTGGTCTTTGTACCAAATTGGTTCCTAATCCAATACACTGTACTTCCTGAAAACTAGAATGGTTCTAAGTTCTAACTGTACTTTTACGCTGTTGCAGTTGAGTCACATTGAAAAAAGGTGTTTCTCTCGTTGATTCGGTGACACAAGGCTTGATCAAACATACTAGTAGAAGAAGCTATTGAAGATGACAGTTGCAGTTTGTCATAATTTGCAGGTATCTCATTGCTAATTACTTCTGTTATTGAGCATGAAAAAAGTATCTGGCGAAAGAGATTGCGTGATTAGACTTGTTCTTTTGGCATCAATCATCATATACATACAAGGTGCAATGTCTTATAAACTATAAGAAAAAAAGAAGGAAAAGCCATGTTCTCCATAACATATTCTTTCCGCTCATGGTTTATGGGATATTTTTGCCAATCCTGTTTATCCTGTAGTATACTAGTACCTATTTGATATTCTCGACACATGTTTTTAGGCATAGATATGTTCATGGTGTTGCCCCCTTGACATATGACAAATATTTCTCTAGACATATAACAAATATTTCTCTACTTTTCTTTCTTGGACTGTATTTTCTGAATCTGACAAATATTTCTCTATCTGACAGAAAAGCAATATTGACAAGCATTCGAGTGGAAGACTCAAGTTCATAGTCTTTCTGCATAAGAACCAAGATGCTATGACCAAGGGCTGGAAACTTCAAATTCAAGATCTCTATTAAATGGTTCTTTTCTGCGTCATGGTTTCTGACTTTTTGTTGCTGGTTCTGTGTATCAACTTTTAGGAATTTCAGTTTAACTCATATAAGCTTTGATACTTCCTGAGTTTGGTCTTTTTAGGCCTGCCTGGATGAGCCAGATGTTTGTACTTTGATCGTAAACTTCAATAAAGAAGCTTGGTTAAGCCGCTAAGCCAGGTCATAATGAAATCCTGGAATTAGTGAAGCTCATATCAATAATATTATCTTTCTAATGTGATAAAGATGTAATTTCGATTTTGTAGTGCCAAAGGCCAAAGCCTGTTACCACTTACTAATTTGGTGGGGGAACACTTTACCTGGTTTTCGAATTTAGGACCATTTGTAACAAAGACCTAGGTTTGCCCAGAACTGAGTTTCACTTTACAATCTAAGACCCACTCAACCTGGATGGATAGGAGAGGACCGTGTGCCATGTTTAGCTTGTAATGACTTTCTGCAATGTTTTAACTTATTTAATGGTGTTTTGCAGTGATGAATTAGAATGTCTTTTTTCTTGTTTTTGGAAAAGCAAGTTTATGAAACACTTTCTGCCAGTTTTAAAACTTTTTCTTCCTATCTTTGAAAATTTCTGCTTAATTTATTTACAAACATTAACAGCACCACAATAGCTAACAAACACATCCTCCTTTCTTATGGCTTAACAAGGCCAAAAATGTTTGCGCAAAAAGATCTGAACAATTACAACAAACCATCAAAAAGTATCTAAACCTATAATACCACCTTTTAGTAATGTAAATTTTTTTCATGCAAAATAGCATTACATTTTACAATCATTCTGTTTTTGGCTATTTGAGAGCAGTTATATAATGAAACAGTGCCTAGAAATGGCAGATCAAAAGGAACTATAATTTTGCTAAATAAAAATATTGCCCCACCACAAAACCACAGCTTGCAAAATCTACATCAAAAGCAGGAACACAAAAAACAGAAATGGGGAATAAAGAAAATGCATACAAGTCTAACGTTATACATAAACCGATGGTCGTAACTTGTGCAGTCCCTAAAATGTTTGTAAACTCTCCTATCAAAGTATAGCATTAGCAAGGCGATCGCCAATACGGTTGGATAACTATCAAACATTGTTGAGATAATTTCCAAAAACGACCTGTAAAAGACATTGTGCACTTAAAGAGGTTAGGAACTATCAAAAGAGCAGTATAGATTTAACTGCAAGATCAAGGAAACATTCACAGACAATGCAACAGTGTAGCGGCAGCAATTCCAACCCGATTATGTGAGAACAGATCAATTTGGGCTTTATTCTATTGTCAATGAGTCAAACAGGTATTTTGAAAGTTGACTACGAGGGAAAAACGAAATATGTTATTGGTCAACACAACCACATATCACTCCCCTCACTGCCCCCACGGCTTTGATACCAATAGAAAGGTATTCCAAAATACCTCAATAGGCAGATCATAAATCTTTATCGTCCTCTAGCTGTGCATTAGCTGCCGTTGCTGCCTTCTCTGTTTCTTCCAAAACAAATGTTTTCAATGACTCAACATCCTTTGTACCTATAAAATGTTTCACCAGATATACAATCAAGGTTATGAATTTCAGATAATAAAAGCACAATGCCAACAATATAAATAAGATTATGCAAAAGATCTGGAAGATTATGAAGATATAACTAGGAAGGCCCGAAAGAATCAGGAGACTTTGTTCTTTTTAAATGTAAAAGCAGTAAAAAGTTTTACTTCTGAGCACTCAATATAGTTCATAAACTAGATTCCCAATGAACAGTAAGATGACATACGACAATCATAGAATTAATGTATACTTTTATGAGATTCGTAGATCAGCTTTCTTTACTTAAGTATCAAGCACCAAATGAGAAATATAATACTGAATAGTTAAGGACAGTGTTCACTTGTTAACCATTTGTTGTTTTGCATCTAACTTGATTAGCAGAAATATGGTCTTTTCATCTAACGATACATTAATAAATCTTTTGTTTGAATAAACCAGTTAAATATTGTTACTTTTTAATGTCATCCCTATTGAATAAAGAGACACTTAATTTTTGAAATATAAGAAAACAGAATAACATGGTTACCATTACCAAAGTCAAAACGATTGCGGCTTTGTACTAAACACGAAGTTGTATATTATAAAAGCATCCCTTTTGGCCACATGATATGGCTTCAGAAGAACTCTAATCACCATATTGATACTTTAATAAATAGTAAACCAACATCCCCCAAAATCAGGAAAAAAAATCTTTAATCATCCATTTTTATTCAGGAAATGAGAACCAATAAAAAGAAAAAAAAAACAAGTTCACAGCATGTCCATCAGTGGAACCAAATCACCATCTATGAATTGGATCCATTATCGATGATCCAAATCTATATAACCGATCAACTCTCAATAATCAAACTATTAGTAACATAAATTGGATCCATTATCGATGATCCAAATCTATATAGGTGCCAACTTATTTTGAGACCTTATAATGGATTGCATATTCGCTACCTCGCAAACAAAAAAAGGCGCGTTTTGTTAGGTGATTTGCACCACTGAAACAATGTTAAAATTTATCCGTCACGCCTGATGGTGGACATTGGCATGCGATTGTGCACCACCGCGGGTGGAGGTGGTACACCATAACTCTGATCTAAGCAAACTAAAACCAATATCCATTAGGACTCGAAGCGATTTCTCTTTCAAAACACAAATATAATTATGTGAAACAAAAACACATAATTATATTAAACTAAGACTTTTATATTACAAACATACACTTTTCATGATCATACACGATATTTACGCTAACAAAATACATATTTCATTGCGGCGGTGGTATTAGTCTGCCAATCGCGACTGTTTAATAGACGGTATGTGAAAGTTTTAAAAAATAAGTTACGAATTTAATCCCAAAACCTGAATAAACTTTAGCGATATAGTTGCCAAAAAAATACACGCAGTTGGTGTTTCACCACTAATATAACCGATCAACTCTCAATAATCAGTGATAAACAAGAAAAACGTTGAGAAAATAAGCAAAAAACAATTACAATGACAAAAACAGCTCAACTACTGGTCTACCTAATCACACAATTATAATGCAATCCACCTCATTTAGAATCACAACCGTAAGATCAATCAATTAATCAATTAATCAATCAATCAATTAATCAATCAACAATAATCCCTAACCCTTTTCCTCAGTTATAAAATCACTCTTTGCACCACATTTCCCCTATTATCCACTTTCCTTCTTCACATCTCTTTCATTTGTAGTTATTAATTCTCTAAGGTCCGTTACTCATGTTTAGATCTGTGTTATTTGATGCTATATTGTTTATTACTGTATTTGTATGTTTTTAGCTAAACTGTTTTGCTAGTGTACATATTGTCTATTTTACAAGGGTTTTTTTATGACTGATGTGTCGTGTTTGTTTTGATATTTCAGATGCGATATCAAAAGCTTGATATCAGTATTGTTGTCATTGGACATGTCGACTCTGGCACCACTGGTCACTTGATCAATAAGTTGGGAGGTATTGACAAGCCTGTCATTGAACCTTTCGAGAAGGAAGCTGCTGAGACGAGTGTCATTGAACCTTTCGAGAAGGAGGCTGCTGAGATGAACAAAATGTCTTTCAAGTACGAATCGATCCCACTTTGCCTCTAGTGCAACAAGAAGAGAAGCTAATGGAGATTGTAAAGTATGTCGTAAGCAATGATGTAAATAAGCAATAATGTAAGACCCCTATCGGTCACTAGGTAAGTTCCCACCGTAGATGCCACTACTGCATCTACTCTATGATTGTATAAATAGAGGCCTCGCCTCATATAATGAAGTGTGCTTTTGTTTGGTGAAAACCTTTGAGTTTGAGTTTAAATACTCTCTCAAATTGTCTGTTGAATCGTTTGATTCTGAATAGCAAATACTACAACCACCGCACAATCACAATTCAAACATTACAATTCCACGATTATTATCAATCACCAACTAGCACGAACCCTACCAAAAATACTTCAACAACCACTATAATTGAAATCATCACATGCATTCATTAAAATTATTGTTTGGTTCGGGTATCATTTTGTGTAATAGTTGTTCAAGTATGATCATTATTTTGTGTAATAATTGTTCAAGTATGATCATGAACACGAGTATTATTCTGAGCAGTTTATGCCGTTAGAATACAATTATTCGGTTTAGTTTCCTGTGTAAAATTCCTGGTATGAGAGCCTGCCCTGTAAATTCCTTATGCTGTGTAAAAATTCCAAAGCAAAATCAAAGTTAAAGTTTTTAATTATTATATATCAGTATGCATAAGTTTATGTCTGCTATGGTGATGTAGATATATGAGGTAATGGGTCTATTGTTGGTTTGTTGCATGAGTATATTTGGGCTCTGCAATACTCTATGGGAAGGCTTTTGTGGTCCAGGCTATTATGAGAGATATACCTCTTTTGTACGTAGTATCTTTTATGATGGGCATGGGATATTTAACCATAAAGGATCTTCTACTTTGTGATAGTGTCCACAATTTATATTAGGCTGGAAGGAGTGGCGTATAACTCACTAGGTGAGTTCCAAAGTGACCCGTGAGTTCCCACTCCACCCCCAAAAACTCACGCGTGAGTTGTTGCAAAATGAAGCCCCAATGGTGAGCCACTCACCATCGGTGAGTTTTAAAATTTGTGGGTCCCTCTTTTTTGTTTAATGTTTTTTATTTGGTGTGTGAGTGTGTGTGGGGTATTTAGTGGGGTATATTTTGTATAAAGTGGGTATTTTGATAACCGGTGAGTTAGTGGTGACCACTACGGTTAAATGGCGAGTGTGAGTGAGTTGAAGTGAGAGGAGAGAGAAAGCTGAGGTGGCGCTGAGGTGGATAGTGAGTTTTTGTTTACCACTGCAGTAGTAATATTTTAGAGTTGATAGGTTATATTGTGTTGATGTCATTTGGATTGTTGTCCATAGACATGGTATTTTGTTTTTGGGTCCGCAATCATCTTCTTGTATAGTGGGACTTGCCATGTATTGTAATATGTTGTGGGTTTTTTTTTAATAAATGCTTGCTGTTAGAAAATAAAATTTATTGTAATGTTTTTATTTTATTTGAATTATTATCTAATGTTTTAATTTTATTTGAATTATTATGTAATGTTTTTTATTATTAATAAAATTTAATTTTGTTGTTCACTTTCCTTCACATCTCTTTGCACCTCACTTCCTCTATTCTTCACTTTCCTTCACATCTCTTTCTATTGCGGTTATTAATTCTCTAAGGTCTGTTACTCATAATTTTCATCTTTTATATACTGATTTACAGTTTATATAGCTTGTTTTCCTTGTTTTGTACAAAACATTTAGTAGAAAACAAGGGTGTTTCCTTTCAACTAAACGCACCATTAAGTTCTCTTCGATAAAATGTTGTTTTACTCTACTCAGGGACGGAGCCAGGACCAAATATAACCGGGTGCACAAATTTTTTTGAACCGTAACACTAGAAACACATTCCGATGAACCGGGTGCATTTAAGATGCATTTAGGAAAAATCAATGCTTTTTTCAAAAATTAACACTACACTAAAAAAATCCATGGGTGTCTTGGGACCCCGCGGGACACCCCCTGGTTCTGTCCCTGACTCTACTTTGAAACTTTTGAACATCGTTGCCATTATAACTATCTAAAACATCAATATACTGGCCTTATTTTCCTAACTTGCTCTACAGGTCATGTAAATTCATCTATTTTTAAAGTTGGAACAAAATTATCGACATACTTTTAATTGTTTGGAGTTGTGCAGCTGATATTACTTAATGGTGCAATCAATGAAGAATTGTTAGCTAGTCAACAAAAAAAAAAATTAGTTTAGGCAGACACAGATACCACGAGCAAGAGGACATATACTCCCACTGTGCAATAATAATGCAACAATTTCTGTTTTAGTCAACATTTTCATTTGTTGATATAATGCTGATCCAAATTTCCTTATTAGTCCATTAACAATCATTACAAGATGTGTGCGATTGATTGTAGTCCACAAGTTACTGTCTCATTAAAGGATAATTTGGATTTTGATTATTACTCAGAAGATTTGATAAATTATCTATCAAGTCAAAATGTGATTTTTTTTTAACATAAGTGTAGCTATTACTAACTTAATCAATCCCTAAGGCTATTAACCAATCCGATTCGTGAAAGGAACAAAAAACTAATCTTCCTTGGTCAACGTATTTATGTAAAGCAAAAGCTATAAGAAAGCAGATAAGCAATATGCAGCTGCGGAATTAATTCTTGTTTCTAATGTTAGCCATTATGTCAAAAGCCTTAAATTAGACGAATTGGTTATTCAACTTAACGAGATGTTTACAGAGAGAAATCATTTCAGACAAATGAGAAATGACTATAACTACAACGCTGTCTGATTATTTCCATGACATTCATTCAATGAGGTCTTAGAAGCTTCTGTAACACACAGTGGATACCTAATTGCATATTTTAGATGTAACAGAACTTCCATATAAATTTTTATTAACCTGTTGTCTGACTTAATTCTCACATCTAAATTATCCAAAACGGAAAACGCAAGGCAAAGATTAGAGGAAAAACATACCTCGAAATCTAGCAACTTCTTCACCGTTATAGAAGAGCTTGAACGTGGGGTAGGATCCAATCTTAACTTTAGAACAAAGAGGTTTATTAGTCCCACATCCACTTCACAGAAACCTCTATTCATCTCCCCTTCCTTGTCTTTCCAAATTCGTCCCTTAACGAACCCAGCTTCTTACTGTAATTTCTATACTCAACTAACTCTCGGCAAACATATTCACAAAAACCAAATTTACAGATAGAAAATAATCCGCTCAAAGTGCTTGCACCAAGGCACGCAGAGAACTTGACAAAACCAAGCAGTGTCTTTCTCTTTTCACCGTATCCAACGGTTTAAATATGTAAACCTTATAACGCGTATCCAAACATAAAACAGTAGATATTTTTTCAAGTGCTTTCAGGTTCTAACAACTTAATTGTTATAACAAGCAAAATTTAGCAACTTTTATATAATGATAAGATAATTGAGAATATGAGAGATCTTAATTAAGGGCAAAAGAATAAGTTTAAATGAATGAAGAGTTACCTTGTCAAGAAGGTGGGCTTCAGTTAGGGTTATGACTTCAGCTTTTGTATCGTGCACCAAAAGCGACAGAATTATTAGTGACGAAATCAATAGAGTAGCAGTTACAACCGATCGATGATCAACGCTTTTCATGGCGACAGTTTTAGGGAGATTTTGCATACAAGATTTGGTTATTTGTGTTCTTCAAAAACAAGATTTTCTTTTTCTTTTTTCTAATAAAGATTAAAGGGGTGTTTGTTTCGGCTTATATATGGACTTACGAGCTTATTTGATTTCGGCTTATATTTCACAAGCATCAATTTTTCGGCTTATTTTGAGACTTGTGGGCTTATATAAGTTTATTACGATATGATAAACTTATATAAGCTCATAAGTCTCAATATAAGCCAGAAAATTGGGGCTTATGAATATATGAGTCGAAATCAAAGAAGCTCATAAGCCCACATTTAAGCCGAAACAAACACCCCTTAAAGAGGTGTTGCTTATTTTGAGATTTATGGGCTTATATAAGTTTATTATCATAATAAATAAACTTATATAAGCCTCCAAGTCTCAAAATAAGCAAGAAAATTAAGGCTTATGTATAAACCCAAATAAAATTTGATGACTTATGAGCTTATATAAGTTTATCATATCATAATAAACTTATATAAGCCCACAAGTCTCAAAATAAGCCAAAAAATTCTAAAAATAAACTCGAATGGACTTATGTTTCATAAGCCGAAACAAACACCCCTCTAAATGCCTTTGTTTTAGCTTTTATAAAGCCCTTACGAGCTTATTAGCTTATTTTTTCAGTCAAGTATTTGGCTAAGCTTATTTGATAAAGGTATAACAAAAGACAATTTTACTCATATTGTGAACTCTAATGGTACTTTTAAATACACTACCATATCTATTTTAGTCGTTTATCTCTTCTATTTATAAAGAGTGTATATTTTTTCGAAATTTTGTAACATAAAGAGTTAATGGCATGTAATAGCAACATACTTTTCAATTTGAGCCGTTATCAGATACGGACCTAAAAAAGTATCACAATACCCATCCAACTTTCAAAATTTGTGCTATTATCATATGTTTGCTTATGTGGCAATACTGGCTACCGGCTACATCGGTAAAAAAGAGTACGTGGATTTTTTTTTTAAAACTTAAAAAAACAGATTGAGTTAATGGCATGTAATAGCAACGTACTTTCTAATTTGAGCCGTTATCATATACGAACCTAAAAAAGTATCACAATACCCATCCAACTTTCAAAATTTGTGCTATTATCATACGTTTGTCATGGTGTCGTGGGGGCTGACATGGAAGCAAACGGTAAAAAAAGTGACATGGCATGTACATGTGTTATGGTGACGTGGGTTTTGTAGGTAAAAAGGGTCAAGTAGCTGATATCAACACAAAACATACAAAGTTGGATGGGTATTGTGATAACTATTTAGGTTCGTATCTGATAACGGCTCAAATTAAAAAGTACGTTACTATTACATGCCATTAACCCTACGCTCTCGTTTTACGCGAGTATTCGTCTAATCTTCATAACTTAGTTCCTCAATGTCAACATTAACGCAGCCGGGTCCAATTGAAACGCAATCATCATCTGGATAACAGTAATTAATATATTACACATTCACGAACAAATCCACTCTCGTTTTGACAATGGATCTACAGTGCTACAGTAACGGTAACGGGCTCTTATTTTAAGCCAGCTCGATTTTAGTTTTTTTTTTTAAATTATTTTGTTTTTTTTTAATTTGTATGCACAAAGTAGGAGGAAAAAAAATATTACAAAAGTTCCGATTTATTCAGATAAAAAAAATACCCGCGGAAATATCTTCGATACCTAATAACTTTAAAATAATCGATATGGTCACAAACGTACAACCCATTATATTAAAAAAAAAAACACATATAGCAAAAAAAAAAACAACACTTTAAACATGAGGCCCAACACATAAGCCATATAAAAAAAATTATTACTAATATACACATTTGTCGACAAACTAGCCTAAAATTCGCATAAAATGTGGCCCAAAGTAAAAAAAAAAAACTAGCCCAAAATTAGCCTGAAATCTGGCCCAAAGTAAAAAAAAAAAAATACAAAACGGTCCATCAACTTTTAACTATTTACGATTTTCTTACACAAAAAATCCCGTAAAAAAATTAACAAAAAAACACGTCAAGTTTTTATTGTTCACAACTTTTTTACATTCATCGGCCCAAATAAAAAGATATCGAACCATCCCAAAAAAAGAAAATATTCGGGAAAAAATTAACCCGTTCAAACGCAATTTTTTTTCCCGAATCATACAAAGAAAAGAAATATCCGGGAAAAAATTAGCAAAAAAAAAACCCAAAAATAGCCTAAAATCTGGCCCAAAGTAAAAAAAACAAAAAATACAAAACGGACTCTCACTTTTTAACTATTTACGATTTTCTTACACAAAAATTCCCGTAAAAAAATTTACAAAACCGTCCCAAAAAAAGAAAATATTCGGGAAAAAAATTAGCCCGTTCCAACGCAATTTTTTTTCCCCGAATCATACAAAAAAAGAAAATATTAAAAATTAGTCCCGCATAACGCATCGCAAAAAAAAAAAACCTCCCGAAACGTAAAAAAAATTATTCGAGAAAAAATTAGCCCCGCCGCAACGCGCAGGTTATTTTGCTTGTTATTCTTATCATTAAGTAATCGTTTGTCTAAACGCCAAATACTAGTACTAGTGTAAAAAGTAAAAGAATGGTAAGTACCGTTGCTAATCTTGGAATTATAGATGCCTACAGACTTGGTAAACTCAAACTTTCGGTAAAATACATTTAGTACAAGTGGATTAAACTTACAAATTACCTTAATTTAACACACTAGCACTTTACTTTTACTCTGTATATTTATTTTTACACGTGACACTTATATTCTCCATCAAAATATGAATTTGTCACTACGCAACATCCAAATGCTATATGTACAAAACCATCTTACACATCAATCCGCTCTCTTCGCATCACCTCCCTCTGCCACTTCCCATCCTCACTTTCTCTCATCCGTCACCCTCCTTTTCCTTCATTTCTTCTCCCCCCATCCCTCACTGTTTCTGTTCCCCAGCCCTCCCCCCCCCCCCCCCCTAGTTACATATCTGGCAGTGCCTGCGTCACATCCACAAGACATCAAGTGTGTGTGGTTCATTTCGTCATTTCATTTTGTGGTTATGCGATTACCATGTCACCTTACAATGAAAGACAACTCAAGTTTTCATCCGTTGGTTAACTTGCAGATTAGACTTCTTGAGTAACAATCATTTTCCATTTCATAACGACAGATGTTATGTCAATTCGACACCCTTTTTAGTTTTGATCCAACTTAAGTTGTTGCATAGATGTATCGATTGTATTACAAAACAACAAATCTTTTATATAACAAAAGAATTACATTATTTCAGAGTTTTATATCATATTAAATCTTATGTGAAAATAAATTGGACCAATCAGAATGCTTGATTTTGCCACTTAGGCAAAATCGTGCGATCTGATTGATCAATAAAAAGTCACAATTGAATTAATTTGGTCAAAATTGAAAAAAATTGATGGAGAAATTTGATGAGAAAAAAAAACACATAAAAATATATGTGTCAAATTTGTGAAAACAAAAAACTTAAAAAAAAAAGATAATTAATAAAACTTTAGTAGTTTAATTTTAAATAAATTATATGGAGTTAAAAGTGTAAATTTATAAATTTACACTTTTAACTCCATATAAACATAATAGTTAATTGCAACCCAAACTTGAAAATAAGGACCATCACTGCAATTTCTAAAGTTAAGGTCCCAAACCTGCAATTTTGCCATACCACAGGGACCAAAAATGCAATTTACTCTTATATCAACTTGAGAGAAACTCAATTATTATTTATTACTGTAGTTTTTTGTTGGAAAAAAAATATACCAAAACCAAGTGTTATTTAAAGACAAAGTGGTGAGTTCATATAGTGGGTTTAGGGTTGGCTTTATGAAAAGAAAAAAAGCACAAATAATGCTTATCAATTCATATTGCTTTTCTTTTGCTTTTAGTGAGGTTACTCTTAAAATAGCATATTTCAACTTTTTAGTTAGATTTTTTTTTCATAAGAATGACTAAAATAACCAATGGAGTTTTAGATCACTTCATATGACCAATGATGTGTCATATATGTAGATTGTATCGGCCGAATGATTTACATCTTCATACAAGTGACGAAGTGTAGACTTGGTTTTGATATTTTTTATGCGTACAACTATATAGATTGGGTTGTGAATATACATGCAAGTTCATTTCTTAAGTTTAATGATATTAGAATCTCAAATTAATCCATTATATTATAAAGTATCCATTTATTTGTGTATAAACAATTGAGAGGGTCGTTAAACATGTTTAATCTACCTAATTCACAAAAAACAAACTAAATATATCATAACCTGAGGACATGATTCATCTTAGAGGCTTAGGTGTAGTAACGCCGGCAACGGCGTTGGCCGGCGTTGCCCGGCGTTACTACACCGCTAGGCGGCTTTGCCCAACGGCGTTGGGTCCGGCGTTGGCCGGCCCACGCACGTTGGGGTTGATTTAAAAAAAAATCCATTTACCCCCCTAAACGGTTATATACTAGTTTTAATTTTCCTCCTTATTTTTAAAAAGTTACCAAACACCCCCTAACGGCTAGTTTTATTAAAAAAAAAAAATTTACAAAACAGCCCCTAACGGCTATATTTTTAAAAAAAATATTTCATTTTACCTCCCTCACACAACTCATTATAAATACTTCAATACCTCTATATTATTTTCTCACAAAAAAAAACATACATTTACAACAAAAAA
>BQNB010171673.1:3093-13539 GCA_026074375.1 Tanacetum coccineum
GTTAGAACAGTAATCTTTAAAATATCTTCGTTTAAGCTCAAGAATGCGTGCCTTTTTCTAATATTCACCAAGTACTCCGTAATTACTGCAATTCTCAAATACAAATGATTAAGTAACAATCCCGTGCAATAATGATACAAAATGGGTTAATTATATGGGATAAAGGATGCTATAAAATAAACGGATAAGGTTAAATCCTCACAATATCTAACAAGGGTTATTGTGTGCGGGTTATGTATCAAGTAATTTCACAAAAGTATGCTTGAAATTTTGAGCATAATTTAAGCATTTTAGTGTGAAAAATAAAACAAGTAAACATTCTAATTCTATCCCTCCACTTGAATTATACAACGCCCTTGTTGTATAGATAAAACATTAAATATGGGAATGAAATAGAATTAGAATGAGAAACTCCCCTGATATTTGCTCGGTAGATTCTCCATGTTGAGTTTAATTGAGCAAGATTGTGTTGAACAACCGCCTTGTAGTTTCAAGACTTCAAGACTTCAACACTTCAAGATCTCCAGATTTGTAAATTCTCCACCAATATTCGTCGATATTTCTTTCACGAGGTCCTGTATTAAATATAGGAAAAAAAGCGTGTATTCCTATCTTGGTACCTACGGTTAATTTAAACTAAACTAAACAAACTAAATACGGGTCAATTTTGGTGAATATGCCGTATCATGTGCATGAATACGCCGTATCATGTGCATGAATACGCCGTATTGCCAAAACTGACAATAATGTTTTTAAAGTGCATAAAAAATAAAGACCGATAACGTCCAGACAATCAATACGCCTTATGGTATGGAGCGGATACGCTGTATTGATGTTTGAGAAGAAAGACTTGATAAAATTAGATAACAACCTGGGTTGTCTCCCGGGAAGCACTTTTGTTTACAAGGAAGTCTTTAAGTTAGACTTTTCTTCAGCTTCTCTTCACTCATTTGGTGCGCGTCACCTTCCATCCGTTGTCCTTTTTCTGAAAAATATCTTGGTAGATTTTGGACATATTATCTTCGTTTCTCTCCCAAATATCATATTCACATCTTCTTATAGCAATATATTCTTCGTTGGGTCCAAGCGAGTACTGAATAGCTTCAAACTTTTCTGCTTTGCACATTCTTTTGTTAGGTTGCTCATCAATAGATTTGGATGTATTGCTATATTTGCGCTTCGTCTGACTTTGTTCATCTTCCTTTTCGGTGTCGCACTTTCCACGTGTTATCAGATAAGGTTTGAAGAATGAGTCAGTAGTAGTATTGTTATTACTCAAGATGCTGTCATCTATTCGTCTCTTATTCCAACTCCCATTCATCCAAGCATGGAACAATACTTTTTTAGTTCTTCCATATATTTTCATATGTTTATCAAATGATGAATTTACTCGCGATATGAATTCAAGCGGATTAATCCCCCTGTTATCTCCTTCGTCCAACATTTCTTCTTCTCAATCGTATGATTCAGGATAAAATTTAAAGAAAAATTTCTCAACAAGCTCTTCCTAAACGGTAATTTTTTCTTCCCCCTCGTTTATCCACCATTGTCTTGCGTCATTCGCCAGCGAGAGAGGAAAGATTTTCATTCGTAGTTGATGGGAATCCACACCAGGAATGTAGATTAAATCAATCATTTCAAGTACCTTAGCAATGTGGTCCATCATGTCTTCGTCAATCCATCTGTGGTATGCATTCTTATGTAATTCCACCAAAAATTCCTTGCTGAGTTCAATGTTTATATCGTTATAGGTGATAGAAAGATTTGATTCATTTTGAGCATTCATTATGTATTCCTCATAAATTAGTTCAGCCATAACTTCATATGGTATCTTCTTTAGTCTACTAGCTCTGATAAGTATTATCTGTCACAATGGTAAAAATATCATCAGGATTTGCTCTGAAGAAAGATAAAAAAATTAAGCACGAAAATCAAATATGAAAACTCAGATTTTTATTTTGTTCCAAATGATCGCTATGCCGTATTTAATAGAAGTGAATACGCCGTATTAATCGATTGAATGAATACGCTGTATTGGATAGAAAGTTGGATACGCCGTATCCAATGGAAGTGGATGCGCCGTATCGAGTTATCGACCAGAACAGTGTATTAGAAAAACAATTAAATTAAACACTAAAATATACAAGCAAACAATTAAACTAACAAATATACAAAATATACAAGAATATACACTAATCTAATTAACACTACTCCTAAGGGTTAGATCTAATGTTAAAAAAACCAAAATATAAAATAAAAATCAAGTTTAATTTTCACTC
The DNA here is from genome assembly GCA_026074375.1 of Tanacetum coccineum. Lineage (NCBI taxonomy): Eukaryota > Viridiplantae > Streptophyta > Magnoliopsida > Asterales > Asteraceae > Tanacetum > Tanacetum coccineum. Next base: position 5,373 of record BQNB010171673.1, read on the forward strand.
CCTGACAATGGCGCCAAAAACTTGTTGTGTCATTATGTGGTGTATATTATTATGATTCAAGTTTTAAATTTATATTTTGCCGACTTAACCAAAAACAACACTTTAACGGGCAGTGTACCCGGTCGGTGGTAGATTCGTGGTAAGTAAGGTGTCGAACACTTGAAGCGAGGTTAAATCTCTTAATTTATTTATATTTTGGTTATCTAATCTAAGTTAATTCTAATCTAAGTCAAACGTATGCTATTCCTATGTTAGTTCTAATCCTAATTCTAACAAGTAAAATTGGGGTTTTCAGCCTGAGAGACTGGCATGGGTTTGGTTGGCGACTACAATCAATTCAAGACACTTTAACCCACGCGAGCAAAATTAACAGAAGATAAAAGAGCGATCGAGCCTTATGATAGAAAACTGTATTAGGCATCATTAATTCGATTAGAAGTTGATTTGTTTATTCAGTGCAATGATTACTTATCTCGAAGAGGCATATCATTCTTAGACTTAGGCGGGACTTCATCCTAAGACCTAGACACATTAATTCTATCATAATTAAAGTATCCTCATAAAACATCCTTATATATTGATTATAATCTATCTTAGGGATTAAAGCAATGGTGATCTTGTTAAACCCTAGCTCATAGAGATTTTACCCACTTACTACTTAATGGAAATTTATACTCTAGTAGTCCACTTATCTAACTATCCAATAGAATCAGAACATTATTTGTTGAATTATCTAGATTCACCTACTAGTCAACATGTTCAACAAACCAAAGGCAATTTCTGTTAACCAGTTAAGCCAGAAGCGTATCCTTAGCACGATTTTAAAAGGACAATATTTATGATCCTATGATTCTAGATGTATAAATTACTATATGGAGAGCTATCCCAGCATCTAGATTACTTGGTCCGTGTCACTAGATCTATTTGAATGATAGGTCGCATACAAAAGCACGTAAACAATTCTGAATTGATAAACATAAACAAGCATACAACAATAAATTTAGCAATCGAGATATAAACAAAACCAAACATTCAGATCTCCATAATAATGGCTAATACCCAAATGTATTTGTGTTCAAACATCATAATTAATACAAGAGTAATTATTTTTGCCAAGGTAAACTAACCGAGTTAACGAATGATACCAAAAACTGAACGATTACAAAAGCATAAGAAATTACACGTTGTCTTCTATGGATTGGAATGCGTTGCAAGACCTCTTCTGCTCTTTTTCTCCTCTGAAAATCGACTTTTGTGGTTTAGGTATCGAGATAGGATTTGCACTCTTAAACACTCGTTTGTGCTTTCTATTATACGGTATGGTGTCGGTTCGATACGGCGTATCCAATGGGTTGGATACGGCTATCTGGGTTTCTTGAGTAGGGGTCACGTTTTATATCTTCCTGAATTTCACATGCAATATTATCCAATACGGAGTCATTGTCTTCTCTGATAAGGGTATTGATCTTCTTTCCTTTGTGATTTCTTTGTGAGTGCAGGCACGGATACGCCGTATCTTCCTTGATGGATACGGTGTATTGGTAGTCAGAATAGTAATCTTCAAAATATCTTCGTTTAAGCTCCAGAATGCGCGCCTTTTGCTAATATTCACCAAGTACTCCGTAATTATTGCAATTCTCAAATATAAACGATTAAGTAACAATTCTTTGCAATAATTATACAAAATGGGTTAATTACATGGGATAAATGATGCTATAAAATAGATGTTATTAGATGTCATCAGATGGACATTGTTGGAGAAAAAATCTAAGAAATGTTGGTGAGTTCTGGGAAATATTAACTTGGTCTATGTGGAAGAGGGTCAAAAAGGAGAAAGAAACAGTAAAACCCATGTATTGAATGGTCGATCCCCTTAATTATGGTGCCAGTCCCCTTATCTTTAAGGGGACCGCCCTTATGAATTATAGGGGGGCCCATCAGATGCTTTTCAGACGACTCAAAATTTTATTTTTGTAAAAATTTTGTGGGAAAGGTTGTGTGTTGATGGTCAATTTGCAGCAAGTCCTAAATTTTTATAGCAATCATGACTATAACATTTAGCAATCAAGAGTATAAACATGCAAAATCCTAATAACAATCAAGCCTAATTCACATAACATTTAGCAAGCAAGTATATATATGAATAAGCATGCAATAAGGCAAATAGAAATCTTTTATGAAGAGCATATTCATTGAAACATTAGCAAATAGTTATAATGCTCCTAATTAATTAAACAAAAAAAGTAGGTCGTAAGTACATCAACTGAGACTTGTGTTTGTATTCATAAACCTAGTGTGTGCCTATATGCGAAAAATGTGAAGTATCGATTATTTTGACTCTAAAATAAGAAAACCTAAGAAATAATCCAAGTGCTCTTTAAATTTAATTTTGCTCAATCAAAAGTGTCAAAAAATATATATTAGATTATATATTTTGACAACAAGCGTGAGATCATTATGCATGATAAAAAAATGTTTTTAGCATATATCAACAATGTATGAAAATAGATTTTTCATGTAATCCTAGTCGTGAGAAGGATTTTGGGAAAATAGATTGGGACTTGTATATACATATATTAAATTGAGAAGCTTAAACCTTGGCAAAACCGAGATTACTAATACGTAATTTTGTATAAATGTTATCTTTTTAAGAAATTTCCAATCATTGATTTTGTGCAAAATAGAATCCTAGACTCAGAAGGAAAATAAAAACTTTTTACAAACTGTCAGATGGCCGGTCCCCTTAAATACATGGCCGACCCCCTTATCATTAAGGGGACCGCCCGTTAATAATTAAAGGGGCCGCCCATCTGGTGAATTATTTTTCCTAATTTTTTGATTTTGGCATTTCAATTTTGATTGTAGTTCATTGTTCATGTTCACTTTTAAGTTCTTATTAACATTTATAGGGATAAAAATACTTAATAAGTACTTAATCAATTTATTCCATCATTCCTAGACCTACCCTACGACTAGGACGTATAGTAATTAAAGGCTCATGTTTTAGGGGTTGTAGAATATGGAATGTTATCTGTCGATGATTGAAACCTTTTCTATGGGAAATATTCCCTTTTTGACATGTGGTACAACAGGTAATGTGACGAATGCTCATAGTGTGTTTTGGTCACGAGAGTGTTGGACGAGATTTTTGTGACGTAATAAGTGATCTGCCCCGTTTGTTATCACACATTATAGTGGAAATGTGTAATCTAACTTAATTGCCATATCTACGAGGAGCTTGTTGCATCCTTAAGTGCTGTTTACATGCCCTTTCCGGCGCTGACACATTCGCATTCAGTAGGGGAATTAGAAAGGAGCGGTTGTTTCGTTGAAAAACCCAGATGTTTAAACATACAATACACATCCAGAAATTGGTGGAAAATACACTAGTGCCGTGACGTGGCCATTAATTCTCGCATGATCGAGTCCGCATTTTACTTGTTCTATGCGGACCCTTTAGGATTACCATTAATCCTAAGTTCGTAGGGCTTTACATGCGGAAGATAACGTTTTAACCGCTCAAGGTGATTGAGTTTGTTAGGAGCCTCTTTTGGAAGCTGTGCACAAAGGCCAAACACCTTAAACATGATATCGGGCCGACTTGCCGTTAAGTATAATAAAACTTCTTTCCATACCTTCTATATTTGGTATTATGCTATCGGAACTCAACTCTTCCTCTGTGTGAGTTTTGGTTCTGTAGACTTGGGAGTTGTTCATGGCGTTGTTACAGTTCTGTCGAATCTAATTTTCTTAAGCATGTGATTTGATATATTTTGATTGATTGACAAGAATTTACTTCTTTCTAAATGGTTTTTATTTTGCGAACACAGAAGAAAAAAATGTAGTCTCATCGTACTATGTCAACCTCATCAGTATGATCTTGGCAAAATCATCACATATTTCTTGACAAGTTGATCCGAATATAATGTCATCGACATATATTTGAACAATTATGAGATTGGGGTCTTTCTTTTTAGTATGAGTGGGTTGGCTTAGTATTTCTTATGGTGTTATCACTGTTTAAGAAGAAAGGATGTGTCAATCGATCGTACCAAAGCTGGTAGGAGCTTGTTTTAAGTTCGTAAAGCGGCTTTGATTGCGGTCGTGCGTTAGGTACTTCTACACGGAAGTGTTCAATTCACTGTAGGCAGAGCACCTAATCGTTTGTCGCTAGTAGTATAGGCATAGGACTCAAGTGGGGTTGTTACCGTTCACGAAGGAATAGGTTGGAAAGGCAATGATCATCGGTTAAACAGAATTCGTGAAAGGTTGAAAGAAGATTTAATTTTTAATGTTTTTTATATTTTGTTTGAAAGCAGAGTAAAATATATGTTTGGTGAGGTGGTTTGGTTGTTTAAGCTGTGTTAAAATCGGAAAACTGACAATCTAAAATACTGTTTGTTAAAACAATAAGTTAAGAATGACTGTGTTGATGTAGTCATTATATTACTCCCTAAATTGCGGAAAAAGTAAAATTGGTTGCCGTCCAAGAAGCGTTTTTCTTTATAATGAGTCTTGGAGCTAGATTCAATGTCACACTTCCCTTACGGGACTTCTCCTTTTCATCCATTCCTCCTTTTTCTACTTTAATGGGAGCAGTGGTTTATTTGGGGTTGTTGGCTCTCCAATGGTTTGAACTTCATGTCATTCTCAAGGTTCGAGTTTGATTCTTGTGATTCCCATTGTCTAGCACGTTATCCTATTTCAAGCATTGATAGGGGCTTATAGGCGTCTATGTCGTTCTTAACTCCTGTGTGTTCGGTAAATACTTGAGGGGAATGCAGATACCTATGGAAAAACTACCTGTACCTTGTTCCCGACCTTAGAGTGATGGTGCCGGGATCAAAATCTTATTCGTGGCCTTTGGCTGTTGTGAAAGGAACGGGTTGTTCCTAAAAATGAAAGGGGCCTCTCTTTTTGTTTTCTTTTGATATCCCTAAAAATCATATAGTATATGGGAAAAGACACCGATGTTGCATCGGCCAGTCTAACTTACAAGCCCTTTTGCTCAAAGTACTAAGGGGTAAATGTATGAAGTGGCCAATAGTGTAGTCTAATGTCTGTTTAGCAGGCCTTTCGTCGGTTGTTTTGGGGGGGGGTGGGTTTTATAAAAAGGGGGGGAGGGGGTCTATCATTGTAGGGGGATAGTATTCGGGGCTGACGTTGTCAACATCGGACCTTTGATCGACGAGGGCGTTTATGTGCTTATGGTCCCCTATGCTGCATGGTATTTCGAAATTCCCTCCGATGTCCTCCTTCCTTGTTGATATTTTTCTTAATTAGTCGATGTCTTATAATTAGGGCACTTGGTAATTACTTTATTATTTGCCTTCGCCTTTTTCTTGCAACTCGGGTTCGTGATAGAGGAGTTGATTTGATTTCTGTTGTTTGTGGATAGTCCCTTTTTAGCTTTTCATTTGAGTCTTATGCTTCAAGTAATACGCGTTAGGTGCAGACCCCGAATGCGTTATGCTTCGTCATTGTTAGTGTGTTTGGATGACTCATGTTGTTTCGGTCCCCCGTTTCTTAGGCTCCATTCATTGCCATCGACCTCCCTTACTGACATTGTCTGTTGTTGTTTCGATGGGCTTCTTTAGTGTTGGTCGGGTGTCATCCTCGTTATTGTTACGCCTTTCTTTCTTCCTTTTTCGCCAGAGAGAGTAGGAATTTACGTCGTTGGTGAGCGGGGAATTGGCCTTCTGCCCTTATCAATTGTTTCTCAGGGGGTTCTGCTGGTCTTGAGTTCCTTGGGAAGTTCCGAAATTCATTCATCATACCGTTTGATTTTCATCACGACTGTTAAAAAATGGCGTTCTCAAATCTTTCCCGTTCTTTCGGTGGACGTAAACCATTGTAATCCTTACTCGAGCCTCGACAAGTAGTTCCTATTGTTTTTGGTTTGATTGACTTGGACCTGATTGTTCATGAAAAGCGAAAGGGCTCAGTTTTGCAGGGTTATTTTTGATTTGGGACGGGGAATCGGATGGAGACTGCATTGACATTAGCTTGATGGGGGTGGGTGCTTGAGCTCGATGATTGGGTGTGTTACGTGATCCCTTTTACGTTAGGAAAGTTAATATGGTGTCGTCGAGATCGAGAAGTTCGTCGGGTCAGGGTGTTTTTAAGATGCCTGTGAGAGTAGAAGAACAATGAGCCTTGACGGTTTGATGAATTTTCATTTTTGTTTACAGCTCTTCCTTCATGGGGCGTAGTCAGGGCGAGGTTCAGTAATGGGGCCAAGGAGTTGTCGGGTGTTGTTTATTGCGGATAGTTGCCAGCTGGCGCGCTATGGTCAATCTCGCACTTAAGTTGAAAGGGACATGATCATAAAAATTTAGACTTGAGCCTACGTATCGAGTCGCCAATGGTAGGAGGATCCGTTTTGGTAGTAAGTCCTTTTGGTGATTTGTTGAAAACGATGTCCAAGCATTCGGAGTGTAATGCTTCTCCATGATGTTGTTGGGACATCAGGATATCGTATGCAGGAGTTGCTGGTTACTTCCCGATGGGTAAGAATTTGAGCATGGAATAATCGGGTGTAAGATCTCTATGTGGTGATGGTTCCTTGCTGGAGGGCGGTTCAGTCCCAATACTGCTTTTGAGGAGTGGAAAATTAAAGAACCTGACGGCGAGGTTAGTTCCCATAGGGTCCATCAAGGGTCAAGTGTGTCGAAAGGTGGTTTAGAAATTCCTGGAGGTATGTTTTGATGTCGATCCTTGGAACCGAAGTCCGTGGAATGAGCAGAGTTTTTTCACACCAAACGGATGGGGTGTCTGATCATAAAGTGGTATCACACGTGGGTCCCTACGAGGAGCGATGGGGCTATTCCGTAGAGCCCTGGTGTCGGGGTGGGTGGATGGCGCCTGTATGGTTAAGGTTGTTGGTGTGGGAGGCGCGGGGAGCAGAGTTTGGGTTGGGGTAGTGTGCTTTTATCGAGGATAAGGTTTGGAAATAGTTGTTGGGTGGAGATAGAAACTTAGAGTAGTATAACAATTATGTAAGTTTAGAGAGAGGTTGACGTTTCATTTTGTTGTGGGGTGTAATAATGCGTGGTAGTTGGATGTAGATGATTTGGTATTTTTACGCACGGGATAGTGTGGGAGTTTGTGGGTGGAGTTAGATGGCATGTTTTGCGAGGAAAGCGTGTTATTGCCTTTAGTGGACCTCCTTTAAATGCTTGGGCGTGATTTTTTGCATTTATTTGCGGCGGTTTTGATCATGATATGTGCTTTATTAAATTAATGTTTATATTATATTAAAATAATTTAAAAATCTTGATTTTTGTATTTTTTGATAGCTATGGTATGCAGTTAGGAATTCTGGCTAATTGTACAAACGTGTTTAAAATTACTCCCTTAGGCAGGGAGCACCGAATCGTTTTGTAGTAGTAGTTATAGGCAAGACTTTTTGGTAGATGGGTGGGTTGCTATCGTTTCACTTCACTCGGGGAATAGGTTGGGAAGGCCAGATCAAGGTCTAACAGAATTCTAAGGGTTGGGGGAAGATTATTTTTGTGTTTTTTTATTTTATGAAAGCAGTAAATCATATGTTTGAGAGGTGGTTTGGTTTTAGCTATTTAAACTAAATGACAATCTAAACTACTGGTGATAACAATAAGATAAAAGACTGTTTTTATTTAGTCATATATTACTCCCTGGATTGTTTCTCCTAGTGTTGTTACTTTTTCACCCTTGTGATGATCTGTGTAACTATTTCCTAAGTCATGAACGAATTACACGAACCTGCCGTCTACTTAGTATTCTGCTAAATCAACGCACAAGTAAGGTAGTATAAAGATTATTACAAGGCCCCTAGGAGTACACTAAGTGCATGTGAAATATATTAAGAGTGGATCAACCATATTAGGGGGCAAGGTAGTCTGAAGACTGTTACCCGATAGTATCATTTCTACATAATCATGTTTTCCTAGACATATCAACAGTGATGCAGACAAAAGCTGGTTTTCTAAGACCTAACATGCACATCCATAACAAGAAGCAACACTACTAAGATCTACATTCTAGGTTTATACAATCATAAATAAACACAATATGAGGCTTAGCCTATCATGTTATCCTCAAAGAAATCTACTCCAGATACACTTGGACTCTCTTTCTACGTTCCAAGGATGAAACACCAGAAGTTTTAAAAGACTTTCTCACGATG
>BQNB010171675.1:1913-13539 GCA_026074375.1 Tanacetum coccineum
CTAGTTGTGAGCTTGAAATGATTAACGGTTGATGTAGTCGAAAAGAGGACTAACGGTGTAAATGAATCTTAACAAAGAGGGTAAATAAAGAAGCCAAGGACAAACTTTAAAATTAACATGAGTTCCAGGGACTAAACATGCAAATTTCGAAATAAGTTTCAATTATAAAAGAAAATTCATGTCCCGCCTTTTCTTTCTTCTTCAATGTTGAATTTTTTTCTTTTTTTTAAAAAATGTACGAATCTATTTAGCTTCTTGCGGAGTCGTACGGTTAGCGTCGGTGAAAACCGAATATACCACGTTGATCGAAACGATGTCACGAACACGATGGTATAGATTAGATGTCCCGTACTTGAACGTCACTCGAACCGAAAAAACCGAAAATAACCTTAAACGTGTAGAATTTGTTCGGGTCTTGATAAAAATCACTCGTTCGGCTCTTGTGAATTTCACTCGATCGATGCTACTAGTTCTTCACTCGTTCGGTGCTCAAGATTTTCACTCGTTCGGTGCAACTCAAAATTTCACTCGATCGGTCTTCTAAATTTTTTCACTCGTTCGGTCCATTAATTTTTTTTTTTTTACTCGTTCGGTCCTTGATAAAAATCACTCGTTCGGCTCTTGTGAATTTCACTCGATCGATGCTACTAGTTCTTCACTCGTTCGGTGCTCAAGATTTTCACTCGTTCGGTGCAACTAGTTTTTCACTCGTTATGTGCTCAAGATTTTCACTCGTTCGGTGCAACTAGTTTTTCACTCGATCGGTACTCAAGATTTTCACTCGTTTGGTTGATGAAGAAATGACTAGATCGGCTATGGAAAGCTTGAACTCGTTCGGCACATGAAACTCATAGCAGAAACATGGAGACTCTTTTTTTCAAACTTAAAAAAAACACACTGTTTGGAACTACAAACACAAACGTTTTTTTTTATATAAGATTTAAAAGCAAAGCACACGAAATGAGAAAGAAAGCCCAAAATGAAAAATTGTAAACAGTAAGCCCAATCTATTTAGATGCAATGTTACTATTTTATTACATAGAAACAAAAGAAAGAAAAAAAATAAAAAATAAGCCGAGTGAGAAAATGAATAAAAATAAGAAAAAAATATGAGATTAATCAATAAGCTCAAAATAAGTTACCACAAACAAATCACTACACCCAACCTTGGCTCTTGATACCACTTGTTAGGATATCATTCCATCACCAAACACAAAAATAAGAAAAAGATTTTAGAGAGAGAAAGTAAAAAAGAAAAAAATGGTTACTTGATCATGAAAAGAAAAATGAGAAGCAACACCCTCTCTACACTTGGAGAGGGCATTATATAGTTACAAGAGATGACTATTCTTGTGGGCTTTGTATTGGGCCGGACTTAATACAAATGGGCTTGAGCCCGACAACTAGGCCCAACTAGCTTAAATAAAATTCCCGTAAACTACGTTTTACTTATACAAGGCTCGGGAATATTTAATGACCATCACTTTAATAAATACACGGCTAACAAATAAGCACTTGAATAAGCTATAAGCTCTTATGACCAAAAGTTTTTTTCACCAACACAACCATAATATTACAATGATACTTTCTCTATATTTCCCTTTTTATTCTCATGAACCAAACGCATCCCTTTTTATATTTTTACAACTTTTTAGCTTTTGATTTATCAAAAATAAGTGTACAACTAGTGTTTATACATCATAAGATTAACAAAAGTACAAAGATTATTAAGAAACATTTACTTACAAAAGAGAGTTTTAGGAGAAGATTAAGACTAACCAAACAACTCAAACGTTGTTTATTTACCCAAACGATCACTGAAATCAAACCCGAGTGTAGTTAAGCTTCCACGTTCTTGAAATAAGATGAAAAATGAATGGTTTTTGGTGTGTTTTGATGTGCGTCTGACCCAAAGGAGAAGAGAGAAAGAGAGGATTTCTTGATGTGTGTTTTTGGTGTTTGTATTTGTGTGTTTTCAAAATGAGAGAATGGACAAGGATGCATGGACATGACCACTAAAATGGTGACAATGTGTCTCTTATAGGGGACCGGTCGAACCAAGGATCCTAGGAGGGTATCCTATTTGATTTTTTTGTCTCTTGTCGGGATTTTGTAGTGTGTCTAGTTCGTAGATGATGTAATCCTGAAGGTTCAAGTTTTAGTAAGTGTTATAAATAAGTTTAGAATTCTTAAAAATATGAAAAGAAATAAATTCATAGTTATAATGTTTTAATTTAAATTATCCTAACTCTATTCTGTAGAACTCTACAATATCTTTTAAGTAGAGCACTTTCCCTCAGATGAAAAAACTCATGTTCTGTAAATTTAACAATTTGACCTTCTAACAGTTGCTAAACCTCTTTGTATTACTACTTTTAAAATCATATCACTTAATTTAACAATCAAAATCATCATACTGTTCTTTAAGCTTCATAGTTTTTCAACAATTTTTTTGAACAAGATTTATCATTTTTTTATACCTCTAGATCTGAGAATGCCAGAGAGCCATGTTTGCCTGGAATCTCTTCCTCTGCCATGTCTCTCAACAAATCCATTCACCATCTATAGCACCACATTGTCTTTTTCAGAAGCATCTCAATCTTAACAGTCTTTGTTGAGCTAGCATAAATCAAGTTTCTGTGTCTTTACTCCTTGGTGCTCTGGCATTCCCTGGCAAAAATGTCCCATTTTATGGCATGGAAACATTCAACCTTTGATTAATCATATTCACAGTATTGCTTCCATTAATGATGAGGTTTTCCTTCTAGTTCTCCTATAGAACTTCTTGCCTCATGCTTAGTAGTGCCATATTTTCCACTTTAAATTCCTTTTCTTCCACTCATCATCATGAAGTTCTCAAGGTCTTCATGAACTAGTGAGACCCTTTTGTTGAGTGGATAAAAGGCATATACTGTGCATCACCTAAAGCTAGCATACAAATTTCAGTACTGCAGTATTAACCTTTGGTAGCAGTACTAACTTCAGGTTTAACAGATTAATTATTATTAGTACTAAGCTTGCACATAAAGTAGTTAACGCAATGCCAATTTTTCGCATCATGGCTAGCACCAGCAAGATTTTTTAACCTTCTGGTTCAACAATTTTAAAATTGTGTAAGCAGATCATAATTCCAAACCCACAGTATCAAATCAGGGTTTGTTCATCTCCAAACTACAACTTTGTATCCATCAGAAGGGAAGCTCCTTAAAAATTTACCATTTAGATCTTCTGAAGTAACCACACCCAGAATTTCCAAACTACTAACAGCTTTTGACAGCCTTTTAAAGATAGAATCAAGTGATTCGGACTTGGAAGCACTAAAGTTTTATCCATACTGTTGTTTCAACAGAGCCTTCTGTGTCTTCTTATGTTGCTTCATTATTGCCTCCAAATTGAGCTTAAAAAAATTGCAGCAAACTTTGAGTGAAGCATCAACATACAAGTCGAAGTAAGTGATGTTCATTGTATGCCAGCCATAACTTCTTGCCTTTACATCATTCATTTTTACATTCTATTTCTTCAATAGTTGCAGCACAGTCATCTTTGTGTTGTTTATGTACCAGTTTCTGGTGGTGTTTACAGAAATAGTACCATGAATTCCCATTCTCATACCTCCCATAGACATATTCCCTGGAATCTGAAAATAATGTTTTAATCTTGATCTCCCACATCTCATACACCTCGAGTTAAGCAATGGAACTAGCCAAAGCATTATTTGTGTATTCTCCAACTCCATTACTTCTAGATCTAAGTTTGTTCTCAAAGCACAAAGGCTCAGAGTACCATTTGTTGATCCCAAGCCGTTGATCGATTATATACCATGTAAAAGTGTATGTTACCTTGATAAAACCAAACTAACAATGGTAAGACTGTTTTGTAGATCAAAGTGTATGAGAAATCTACAACTTGATACTCTAGAATATTAATCAATGAAATATAATAAACACTGAACAATGAATAAACACAAAAATGCTCAATATTATAATGATATACGAGTACGCTTGCTAGTACTCAAGGGTTTCAAACCAAGCTATATGTTCCTTCTCTACAGATTGTATATCTGTCTCGTAAGTATATAATAAACTTTAACCTAGGATCTCCTTTTATACACCACAAGTTAGTCCTTACAAAAACTACCAAACTTTTAGGATCAAGTTAAATTATAATCATATACGTATCTCCTAAAATTATAAGATATTACATTCCATCTTTATCTCTTGCATCCTTAGCTCCAAGTCAACAGCATTAACCAACACGTATTTAACTTTTCTTCTAGATATAACTAACACTAGGCCGATACTAATTTGTACTGGCAGTACAAATCCATTAGTATTGATAGTTATAACTTGCATATTAACTCTTTGATGAAGAATATTCTCAACACATGTCATATAAATGCCCTGTCAAAGCCTTAAATTGAATGTGCGTTCGAAGTTCGTAGAACATTCTTCACTAATTCGAGAACATCAAAAACTTCAGAAACGACTTCCGTAGCTCCTAAACTAGGTTTTCTAGAGAAAGAGACACAATCCTAAACTCTAGATACTACTTTCTGATGTTTCCCAATCTAGAATGATGTAAGAAAGTGCCTCAAAAGCTTAAGGATAAGGTTTTCTAGTGCGTCTAGGATAAAGAAAAGAAATTTTCTAGATAAACCGCGTTAAGCAAATTCATAAAAACAAAATTCGAACAATAGAATTTGGAAAAAGAGTGGTTTTTACACAACAAATGTTTATTTGTACTACCCAGTCAAGCATAAAACCGAATGTTTCATGAATACTTAGTTCATCTAAAAACCATCGGTTTTAGTTATGAAATGGGTTGTCAATGCCTAGTTTCCATGTTTGTCTCTTCTTGTATTGCAGTATTCATATCTATGTTGGCTGTTACAAGTGGTTGTTCAAACTATATGACGTATCGGTCACATTAAGAAATTTCATTGAGAAATTCATGGCGATCGTTCCTTTGGAAATAAAATTTTGCAGCATCACTGGCTATGGCGATTAATAGAACATGGCAATAACATTATTCGTCATGTATATTATGTTAATCTTGGACATAACCTCTTTAGTACTTTGACAATTTTGTGATGGAGAGATTTAAAGTGGCTTTTCGTTCCAAAACATTTACGTACGAAATTCTTGGAGATATATTGCTCACATTGGACCGAATCTAATTTGTATACTATCTCCATTTTTGACATGCTGCTTCTTTCCTCACCCTTTTGTCTATGTCCAAAAGCAACTTTAACACAGTCATAGGTTATGCACCTGAAGACTGGTCACATCTTAATTTTGGTACCATAAACGATCTTACCAGACTGACTTGGTGACGTCTACCAAAGTTCAAATATGGAAAGGATCACCTTGTTTTGCTTGTGAAAGGGAAAACAAGAAAGCTTTCATCCACCTAAATTGTTCTCAAGTGAACACTCCAGATGGAATTTACTTCATAAGAGATTTACGCGGTCTAAATGATGGTAGCTATCGATACAATGGAAAAGAAGTAATTTCTTGTGATAGTGGATATGTTCTAATATACATGGGGTTTATTTTCTTCGCACGAAAGATGAAACTCCAGAGATCATCAAGAAATTTATTGCTCAAGCTCAATTGAATTACAAACCAAAGGATTGCAATAGTCGTACTGACAATGGTACACGAATTCAAAAACACATCTCTTAAAGCTCATTATGAAAAGTTAGGCATCATGCAACAATTTTTAATTGCTCGAACACCTCAGCAAAATGGAGTAGTTGAAAGACGTAATCGTACTCTTGCTGAGGCTACTCGCATAATGCTTATCTTTTCTCGGTTACCTGAATTTCTTTTGGGCTGAAGCAGTGGCTATAGCTAGTATTACTCAAAAGCGTCATCATCCATATTACGATATAACAAAAACACCTTATGACTATTACGCCTCAAACCACCCGAATATGGAATATTTCAGGTTTTGCCTCATTTTGTTATCCAACAAATACCGTGGATGATCTTGGAAAAATGAAACCAAAAGCAACATAGGGGTGTATATTGGTTATTTCCGAAACAGCAACAAAAGGCTTCGAATTATAAACCGACGGACCAAAATGATAATGGAGACCATATAATGTCAAGTTTTGACGAGCTCACATTCTATGTTTCTGAACTGACTGTTTAGAACCCCCAACTTCAGCGATTTCAACAATCATAATCACATATAACCAATGAATACTCCATCCAAAGAAATTTGATAATTTTGTTCGGCAAAGTCCGAAGTTTTGAAGAATATTTTGGAGAAGACATCTCTATACAACCATCAATTCCTTGCATAACCGACTCCATGTCATGAGATTTCATCTACCACATCTTCAATCTTTGTTACGCATTATCAGGCTCCTTCTATTGTCACTACACACTACAAACAAACTTCTCCAATCTCTTTAACCGAGGCTGATGAATTTAATCAAGAAGATTCTGCTGATTTGATGGTAATGCACAGTTTGTTCCATATAATCCTCCAAGTCGTGAGGAAATTGAGTCATCTACAACCGCTCTAGAAACCACAAAAGGCAGAATTTCATCTAGTATTAAACCCTCAACTTACATTTGGACAAAGATCAGCCTCTAAAACCAATTAATTGGTGACCCTCCAAACCTCCTGTCATGACTCATCAACATTACATACAGATTCTGAAGTATATTATGCAATTAAACCGTATACTATTGAACTAAAGAATATCAAAGAAGCAATGGCAGACCACAGTTGGATTGAGTCTATGCAAGATGAGTTGAATCAATTTGAGAGACTTCAAGTTTGGGAACTTGTTCCATGGCCAGAAAGAAAGAATATTATTGCTCTCAAAAGGCTTTGGAAGAATAAGTGTGATGCTAAAAATATTGTGGTTTGGAACAAAACTTGTCTTGTGGCTGAAAGGATAATAAAGTAGAAGAAGGTCATAAATTTTGAAGATTCAATTTGCTCCTGTTGCTCGTCTTGAGGCTATTCGGATGTTTATTGCTTATGCTGCTCATAAGAATATCACTATCTTTCAAATGGATGTCAAAAAGGATTTTCTCAATGGTCCTTTGAAAAAAGAAGTCTATGTCATCAACCTGAAGGGTTTATTGATCCAGATTTTCCAGATCAAGTCTATAGGATGAAAAATCTCTATGAACGGATCTTAGCAAGCACCTCGTCATGTATGCCAAATGGTCTTCTAGTCTAATTGAACCATGGGTACACTAAATGGTATAAATGACCCAACATTGTTCACAACAATTCACGGGAAGACATATTACTGTTACATATATGTTTGACGACATATTTTTTAGAATCAACAAATCGAGATTTTTTCAAAACACTTTGCAAACTTATGAAAAATAATTTAGAAATGTGATGATGGTGAACTAAAATGTTCGTTCTTGGACATTTAAGTTCATCAATCTCCTCATGGCATATTCATAATCAGTCACAATATGCAATTGAATTTTTAAAGAAACATGTCATATGATGTGTTCCTCGCATGAGTACACCTATGAAACTGAGAGCGAGATGCTGATTTACCAAGGCACTCCTACTAAATCAAACGGCTTATCAGTATATGATAAAGGGCTTATGTACCCTAACAGCCAGTCGACAAACATTGCTTTTGCGTACTTTTGTATGTGCTCATTATCAAGCACGTCCTACCATCAAACACCTCAAAGGATAGGGTAAACGGATCTTTCGGTACCTTGAGACAGTCCTATCACATGGGCCTATGGTAATTCCGAAGATCCGATTTGACCTAATTGCCTTTCAGAATGTGGACCATGCGAGATGTACAGATATAGTAAAAGCACATCAAGGATTGCAATTTCTAGGTGTAAAGCTCGTAATAGTTCAAAAAAACCAATATTGTACTGTGATGTCTACTACTGAGGTTGAATATGTTTCCTTGTCTGCATGTTGTGCACAAGTAATTTGGATACGTACTCAACTGCTTGACTATGGATATAAGTAAAATCGGATTCTGATGTATTGTGATTCCAAGAGTGCCATTGCTATTTCATGCAATCCGGTCCAACATTTTAAGACTAAGCACATTTGACATCCGTATCCAGTTTTTATTAAAGAACATGTTTGAGAAGGGTACTGTGGAAATTTACTTTGTTGGGACCAGAATACCAACATGCGGATCTAATTACAAGGCGCTTTTCCAAAAGAACGCTTTGGATATCTATGTTCACATCGCACTGGTATGGAGATGTAATGACTCCACTCTATTAGAAAGCCTGACAAAGTTATCTTCTTGAAAAGTTCATACATCAAAAACATGTAAATAAATTTTTCAAAAACAAAAGAAAAAATTAAAAAAAAAATCAAAATACCAAAAAGATTTGACATATTTTTTTAATTAAAAAAAACCCATAATTTAACAAGATCACATGATTAGATTCATGATTCCAAGTTTTTATAAAAAAATTTTCAAATTGAAAATACGGAATCATGATCTTAGGGGGAGTTCTCAAAATTTTCCATTCACATACATCTTTTTGGAAATAAAATAAAAACAACGATCTCTCACAAAGACGAATTTAAAACCGTTAATAGTTTCAAGGGAGTTTTATTTAACACATCTTCATTGTCGGACTAAGTATTTTACAAGATATTGTTAATTTTCAATGTGGGGAGTTTTTATTGATAAAATTCATTATTCAGAGGTGGAGTTTTTGTGAAAATTGAAAAACAACTCCGAAAATGATAATCACATTGGCTAAATGTGTCAATTTCAAAAAAAGAATTCGGTGGCTATAAAAGGGCATAATTTTTCGCTCATAAAGTTTTATAAGTACCTGAAATCCGATATAACCGAGTTTGAGAAAAAATCAAACACATCATATTGGAGTACATTACAACAATTGATACATTTTTCTTTCCTCAACGTAAGTGGGTGAGCGTAGCAATTGAAAGTGATGTTTATATGTATTATCGAGTTTAAACTCGGTAATATTAAGATTAACCTGAGTTTTATGTGGTCATTGATTTTTTGTCCAATAATTACACATCAAGGATGATAATATGCATAGAGTAAGTAAATACGGGATGAATACCTAGACATATTATTAACCCTTCCCGTTATTTTTTTAAATTGAAATTCGGATAGTGTATGGAACGTTACCGAGTTTTTAATGTTTATCGGTTTAATTTAATTGACTTCATGGTGGTACTCCAAAATGATACTATAATACAATGGATTAAGTTTTGGTTATTTCATATGTTCAAAAAGAATCATTGTTTGTGAACTCCATAATATCACAAAGAGTCATACTCCTGAAAGGTCAAAAAGTCAAACTCAGTAATACTAAAAAGTCAAAATTCAGAGAAAGTATGTTTGTGGAAATGTGAAGGTGTTTTGAGAAAGAAATCATGTTGATAATTCATGATTATGATGTTTAATGCATCAATGTTTTGTAATATTAAGATCATATCTCCCAAGTGAGGGAAATAATATTAAAAGAAAGAAAATCAAGTTTTTATGAATTCTGAGCTATGGGTCATATATATCTATTCATAATTGTTTAAGTGGACTAAGTCATGTCCGGTTTAGGCCGTTTTCTGCAATGAACAGAATGAGGAGTGAGTGACTTAGTGTCCATTCAATTATTGAATTGAATATGTTTGTCTTCATTGTTTAGGATTCATGACAAAAAGTGAAAGCAAAAGTTTTTATAACTTTGAATCTGTTAATCCAAATCGCAATTTTTTAAGTGACTACGTATGTCTGATTCCGGCAATTTTCTTCAATGAACAGAATGAGGAGTGAGTGACTTAGTGTCCATTCAGTTGTGGGTTTGAGATTACCTGATTCTATGTTATCATTTTAAAGAAAGTTTTTGTCAAAAGATTTCTAGAAAAAGTTCTCAAAATTTGTTATTGTGTCAAAATGATACTCATACACAAAATAAATTTTAAGAAGTTGAATGATTTTCTCTTTAATTTTTCATAAAAGATCTTGATTAAAATCAAAAGAGTAATCTTCATCATCTCAGAAAGAGGAATCAAGTCACAAAGAATTTTTGGTGAGGAAATTCTAAAAACAGAAAGAGAGAGCTAAATCCATACGTGAAAAACTAAAAATCAAAAGTGTGTTCGAAAAAGAATTGCCAGAAAAAGACAAAAATGTAAAATCAAAAAGCGTATGGAATGTGCTAGAAAAAGCAAGAACGAGCACATGGGAAAGAAACTAATCAAAAATATGTTCAAAAAGAATTGCCAAAACATATAAAACTGACAGAGTGGAAAAAAACAAAAATGTCAAATGAATTGTTTGTTATCTAACATCTCAATTGTATTCATTCAATAATCATGATGGCACAACAACAACATGCAGCTGATGTTCATCCAGATGAACTGTGCCCTCCAAACTAAAGATATGATCTTATGGATGCTAACAAGATTATTGATCTCGAGCATGTGCAATGCCCACCGGAAAGCAAAATTCTGACGAATATCATCAAGAATCATCCATTACGATTCAGCATTGCAGCTTCTTCATCCATACCATGGATTTATATGGCACAGTTCTGGCATACTTTGAAAGAAGACGGATCAAAGTATAGGCTCATGTTTATGCTGAATAAGAAAGAACTTACTCTTACACTGGATGACTTCAGAACAATCTTTCATCTTCCACAAGCAACTGACAACAATCATAATTCATTCGTGCCACCACCATCATTTTCTGACATGGTTCCATTCTACAAACAAGTATTGGGATTTACAATGGAGCTGAAGACATCATCAAGTTTCAAGACAACTGGTCTTCTGCAGCCATGGCAAACGTTATGCAAGATATTCTCCAAATGCTTAACAACACGTGTCACTGGATGGGATCAACTGCCGTTGCAGATAATGCAAATGATGTATTGCTTTGTCAATAACATTCATGTAGATTATGCAGAGTTACTATGGGAAGGACTTTACTATTCGCTTCATCATCCAACATCTTCGATTCCATATCCAAGATTTACAAAGATCATTGTCAGTCATTACATGACTATCTTTCCTGACATCTCAAGACGTGCTCGAGACAAGTATCACAACTTGCAAGATGATGATATCATGAAGAATTTAATTCACGAAGACACAAAGACAAAGTATCACAACTTGTTTGCACATCTACGGGCTAGGTTAATGCCAAGGAAGTCATTCGATACATTTGCTAATAATCTTCATGATGTAATGGTTGAGACATTACCCACTATGGTAGATAAACACATTAAGGAGCAAGTTATGAAGCAAGTTCCTGAACAAGTTCGGAATCAAGTTCTAGTGTATGTTGCAAAAGGGTTGATTCTAGAGAGGCAAAAGGCTAAAGAAGAGATGGAAAGATTGATTGATAAAGCTATTCTACAGGAACGTGGAAATATTGGTTGGCTTTCCAGATGAAGTTTGAAAGAAATACGGTACCACAAACTGCATGTAGAACTCCTTCCGTTCGCCCAAGAGATCAGGACAATCCTCATGATGATGCTCATCCCGAGGGGGAGAATAGTGCAAAGCTGCAGAAGACATCGGAGTATGAAGCTTATGTGTCTGTAGAGTCATCGTCTAGACAAGTTTTTCAAGAGGAACAAGCTCCATCAACTTCAGGTAATCAAGAGCA